>CM077198.1:3139461-3141961 GCA_039654625.1 Rhinogobio ventralis
TGTCTGTCCATCCATTCGTCCATCTGTCCATCTGACGCTTCTGCCATGCTGATGCAGTAACTGGATTGCATAATTCTGCTGACGGTATGTTTGTTGTCTTCTGATCCTGGTCCTGTCTGTAAGGGTGTAGACCCTCAAAGTAAGACCTTCAAATGAAAATCTCCCGCAGAGGATTCTTACACCTCAGAGCACTTCACTCATGCTGTCTGTTCTCTTATGCACTTTCAGTTTGCTTTTCTGTGAGGTGAGAGGAAACAGAGATTGTTTTACATTTTTCTCACGGAGGGATTATATTTAAGCTAAAAAACTAAAACTGGACACAATTTACTTGCTCTGTTTCATTGTTCAAAAAACAAGAGAGAAAAGAGTTTGCCTTCAAAATCTTTCAAAAACTTTCTCCACCTCTGAAACAACTTTATGGTAACACTTTACAATAAGGTTTCATTTGTTAACAATACTTCTACAGCATTTATTTTAGTTAATGTTAATCTCAACATTTCCTAATACATTGTTGTATCTGTTCACATTAGTTAATGCACTAACATTGTTACAGACATGCCAGGCTCCACCATCACCCAATCACAGCGCACTCCTTCACCCGATTACTGATCACGAACACCTGCACCTCATCTGCACAGTAGATCACCAGCAGTACAAAAGACACACTCACACACTCCGTCTTTTTCTAATCTCGTTAGCATCAAGTGCTTACCTGCATGCTCACCTAAAGGACTGCTAAACTCTACTTACCTGTCTCCTCTGTTCCCCAAGTCTCCATCGTGTTCCCTCGTCTCGTGTTGATCCTTCCAGAAGTCTCCTTCGTTCCAGTCTGTCTCCAGCCCGCTTCACCTGCAAGTACAAAGACTGTATCGGTCAGTATTCCTCATCAGAACCTTGCTTATTCCAAGTTCACTCACCTGCACTGCAGTCATCTCTTCTGGTTGTTCAAATCTGTTGTTTCCTGTATCTCTTGTCTCCGTCCCTTCTGTGTTGTAACAAACATGTAATAAATTGTTATTTAATGTTAGTTAGTGCATTAAGAATCTGAATCGCTAATGTTGAAACGATACCCAAACCTAATCCCAATTATTATTATTTAGATAATTAAGTAATTGAAATAAATGTTTCCCACTGTTTTACTTGGAAATACACAATTTTACAAAAAAAATAATGAGGTGAGAGTGCATATCCTGTTTTGTTTAAAGTGTTTGTTTATTTATTTAAGTCTTTCTCAAGTAGTGGTACATAACTGTGCTCATTTAATTAAGCAATAAGATGCCGTGCTTATTGTCAGTACCTCTCCATATTTCCCTGGACACACGTGTAAAAAGTGAAATAAATAACTTTGTTTTTCTTTTCTCACACACAGGGGAACATCTTTGTTCTGCAGTAGTTTCCTCTCCATCTCAGTTTGCAGTGTTTCTGTATCTTCAGCTCTGTCTATATTTAAAACAACAAACCAAACGTGACAGATCTGAATGATTGTCTCCCTCTTCTCCAAGTTTATAACTCTTCAGAAGAGTCATGTGTCTTTATATTGCGAGATCATTGGTTGTGTTGCAATCTCTGATGTGATTGCTGCTGTCTGGGAGGACAGTGAGGGATTTGGTGAAGTTTTAAGGACTAAATGATCAAGATGAATAATTTTGTAACATTCCTCAAAACACTTGTTTTGTTTACAATAACAGCAAACAAGATTTGCTTTTTCTGAAAAATGTAAGAGGTTTTTGCCTCTGCAATACTTGATACTAGGGTGTTGTGGGTGGTTGCCAGAGCATTGCTATGTGGTTGCTAAGGTGTGGTCTTTAGCATGTTGCTTGCTAAACAAAACACATGATTTGAGGAATCATTCCTGTCTATAGCACAAACCAGGACAAGTTATACAGCAAAGTTTCATAGTCACTAACCTGATGTGATCAGCAATATTACGAGTGATGCTTCCCTTAGCAACCACAGAAGCTGCTGACTTCAGGTTCATGTCATCATGATTCACGGCTTGTTTTATTGTCTGCGTGTGTTTTTTAAGGCGGTCCCCTGGTCAAGCTGTAACCTTTCTTGATATTTAGTATTCAGAAGTGATTCAGCAGCTATTCAGCAACTCGAGGGCTGATGAATGCACAATCAGGTGTGTGTAAGTGTGTTTGTGAGTGTGTGTGTTTGTGAGTGAGTGAGTGTGTGTTTGTTTGTGTGTGTGTCTGTTTGTGTGTGTGTCTGTGTGTTTGTGAGTGTGTGTGTTTGTGAGTGAGTGAGTGTGTGTTTGTTTGTGTGTGTGTCTGTTTGTGTGTGTGTCTGTGTGAGTGTGTGTGTGTTTGTGCGTGTGAGTGTTTGTGTGAGTGTGTTTGTGTGTGTGTGTGTCTGTGTGTGTGTGTGGGAACTTGTGTGAGTGTGTGTGTGTGTGTGAGAGAGAGAGTGTGTGTGTGTCTGAGTGTGTGTGTGACTGTGCGTGTGAGTGTGTGTGTGAGTGTGTCAGTGTGTGTGTTTCAATGTAAGTGTGTGTGTG
>CM077198.1:3146961-3371961 GCA_039654625.1 Rhinogobio ventralis
GGTCCTTCCTCAGAGGAATGGGCCAAGGAGGTGCTGTCGCGAGAAGCACTAGTTCCGGGAACCAAGTCCGGTTGGGCAGGTCTACCTGTGCGGTCCCGAAGTGACTCCAGATCAGCTGGACCACCTGGGGATGGAGTCTCCACTCTCCGGGGAGCACTGGCTCGTCGGCCACACGATTGAGCAGGCCTGGAATGTGAATGGCATGAAGCGACCTCAGATGCTTCTGACTCCATAGGAGGAGTTGTGACATGTGACGGGAGCGTAGACCACCCTGTTTGTTGATGTACGCAACGACCGCAGTGTTGCACGGACCAGAACGTGCTTGCCTAGTAGCAGCGTTTTGAAGCGGCCCAGCGCAAGACGAACTGCTAACAACTCGAGGCAATTGATATGCCATTGCAGTTGAGGCCCCATCCACAGACCTGAAATTGCAAGCCCGTTGTACTTGGCACCCCAGCCGGTGGATGAGGCATCCGTGGAGACAACAGCATGCCTGGACACTTGTTCTAGGGGAACTCCTGCCCGTAGAAATGAAGGGTCCGACCACGGGCTGAAGGTTTGGCGGAACCTCGGAGTCACAGGGACACGGAGGAATCCGCTGTGCCACGGCCATCTCGGGACTCGTTTGTGTAGCCAGCATTGAAGCAGTCTCATATGAAGCAATCCGAGTGGCGTTACTGCAGCTGCGGATGCCATATGCCCCAGGAGCCTCTGAAAATGTTTCAGTGGTACCGCTGTCCTGCATTTGTACGAATTCAAGCAGTTCAACACCGGCTGGACGCGCTCCTCGGTGAGGCGCGCTGTCAGGTCGACCGAATCCAGCTCCATACCGAGAAAAGAGATACTCTGCGTGGGACAGAGTTTGCTCTTTTCCCAGTTGACCCGAAGCCCCAACCGGCTGAGGTGACTGAGCACCATATCCCTGTGTTTGCACAACTGCTCTCGCGACTGGGCAAGAATCAGCAACTCCACGCTCCCTCATGGGAGCAATGGCCGCCTCCGTGACTTTCGTGAAGACGCGGGGCGACAGGGCCAGCCCGAAGGGTAGGACTTTGTACTGATATGCTCGTCCGTCGAAAGCAAAGCGTAGAAACGAGGGAGAATTGAGACATGAAAGTACGCGTCCTTCAGGTCGATCGCTGCAAACCAATCTTGGGGACGGATGCACCTGAAGATGTGTTTCTGCGTTAGAATTCTGAATGGTAGCCTGTGAAGGGACCGGTTCAAGAATCGCAGATCCAAGTACGGGCTGTAGAAGCCGGTCTTCATATCGGCTGGAGGGACCAGCTCTATTGCGTCCTTCGCCAGTAGGACTGCGATCTCCGCCTGAAGCACAGGGGCATTTTCCTTCGACACAGAGGTGAAGTGAACGCCCCTGAACTTGGGGGGACGCCGGGCGAACTGAATTGCATAGCCGAGTCTGATGGTACGGATGAGCCAGTGAGACGGGCTGGGGAGCGCTAGCCAGTCTCCCAATGACCCTACAAGCGGGACCATTGGCACCACAGACGTACCCGTAGCGGAGCAGCGAGGCGGCATGCAGGGACCCGACTCGGACGGCATGGTGGCGGCCTGAAGTGGGGTCTGAGTGAGCTGTGCTTCCACTGAGGGGGTGTGCGAGTGTAAGAAGGCCGCTTGTGTGCATCCCCACAGCCGGCACCCCCTACTGGCGATTGGAGAGGCGCCTGAGGGTGACAAGGCATGGGAGCGTCGAACACCGCCAAGCGCGCTCTCTTGGCACCCAGAGAATTTGGAAACTGATCTTTTTTTGACAATTTGGGTACCGCTGGCGCTGGGGCCAGCAGCGGAACAAAAATCAATTGAGAACAAAAGATTCTCCCCCGGTCCTCCTCCGGGGGAAGGAGTGGTGCTGCAGCCATCTCCTGAAGAGCAGACTCCTCCATCTCTGGGTGGCCCATCTCAGGGTCTCTTACGACGGCGCTTGCCACCTGGCTTGGCAGCGGCCTGAGCGGGCTGGATGTCCTTCCCACGGCCGGCTCCACACCTACGCCTGGGTGGAGGCTGCTGCTGGGCTGGGGCGGGGGGCGGCGGCGGGCGGGCTTCCTCGGCGACGGGCAGGCGGAGGCGCTGCGACCGGCGGCTGGGTGGAGGCAGCAGCCGGCCGCCGGGGCAGGATGTGCTTAATAGCCTCAATCTGCTTCTGGGCAGCCGAGAACTGCTGGGCAAAGCTCTCGACCGCGTTGCCGAACAACCCGGCCGAGGAGATGGGGGAGTCCAGGAACTGATATTTATCGGTCTCCCTCATATCGGCCAGGTTGGAGCAACGCCATGGCATGCAAGGTGGACGCAGCCTGGCCACAAGACCTGTAAGCCTTCGCAGTTAGACTGGAAGAGAACTTACAGGCCTTGGATGGGAGCCGCGGGTCACCGCGCCAGTTGGAAGCGGTCGCCGGACACAGTTGCATCGTGACGGCCCGCTCCACTGGCGGGATTCCCACGTACCCCCTGGCTTGCCCGCCGTCAAGGGTAGTGACGAGGGAGGAGCCACTAGGTCTGTTTCTGGCACTAAAAGGTGTCGTCCACTACCTGGTAAACTCATGCACCTCCGGGAAGAAAGGCACCGGAGTGGGATGCTGAGAACCAGCGCGACCCGCCCCGAGAAACCAATCGTCCAACCTAGAAGGTTCGGGACGTGGTGGAGGGTTCCACTCAAGCCCGACCTTTTCGGCGGCCCGGGAAAGCATAGCCGTCAACTCAGGGTCCAACTCGACCGCTGCCACTCTCCCAGAGGGAGGCAGTGCAGCCGAATCTTCATCCCCTGAGGACTGGAACTCCCCCTCCGATGCAGCGATCGACATCTGCTCATCCGCCGGAGCCCCGAAGGTCACCACTGGCTGCCCGTGGGCGGGGTCAGCGGTTTCCTCCGGAAGCTCTACCGGTAGCGGTGCTTGTGAGGGATTAGGGGCCTGCGGAGGCTGGCTCGGCGGGTTTGCCTTAAACGTAATCCTCAGGTCACCCTGGCCATCCGTCGAAGTAGGTCTATTCTGCTGGGCAGGAATAGCACTAGATCGAGGTATGGGTAGGGGGACTTCGGCCTTCCCGGAGGTAGGCGAGTCTCGACCGAAGCGACGCGGCAGAATACAGGGGGAAGTGCAGCCTGTATCTGCACTCACAAGAAAACGCAACTGTTTTGCTGTGATAACAGCAGTTGGTTTCTTCTGTGCAGCGGTGAGCATGCGGTCGCGCTGTTTTGTGCCGTCTGACCAGCACAAGAACGATCCTTTCTCGACGAGCTCTCTATCTCTCTCTTAAGCTGAATGTAAGCAGTCTGATGCTTCATCAACGCCGTTCGGCTCCGAAGTGAATGACAACAGTGCGCTGCATTCACTTCCGCTTTATACCCACGCTGTGGGGCGGAGCACGAGATGCAAATCTCGCACGCCAATAGTCATTGGCCGGTTCTCTATATCTCGAAGCTGATAGGGGCTCCCTGAAGTGATCCCAATTCGTTGTTGACGTTTGACGTACATCGAACGTGACCGACTGAAAGGGAACAACAAAAGCACATAACAAAATTACAAAAAAAAGAAACAAAAATTAACATGAAAATGACTAAGAATGCAACTAAAACATGAAAACTAAAAATATAAAAATATATATTAATATAACTATAATAAAACTAAAGTAACATTTTAACTTCATTAAAAAAAAATTACAGCTCCATAAAAAAAAAAGCACCATAAAAGTAGTTCATCGGAATTCTGCAGTAAGTCATGCGATCGCTTCAGATGAGAAACAGGCTGAAAGTCATTATTCACTTTAAATCTTCCCAACTCTCATGCATGTTTGCATATATTCTGAATTAAATATGAGCGCATTTTCAGTAAATAACTTACACCGATCAGGCATAACATCATGACCACTGACAGGTGAAGTGAATAATACTGATGATCTCTTCATCACAGCTCCTGTTAGTGGGTGGGATATATTAGGCAGCAAGTGAACATTTTGTCCTCAAAGTTGATGTGTTAGAAGCAGGAAAAATGGGCAAGTGTAAGGATTTGAGCGAGTTTGACAAGGGCCAAATTGTGATGGCTAGACGACTGGGTCAGAGTATCTCCAAAACTGCAGCTCTTGTGGGGTGTTCCCGGTCTGCAGTGGTCAGGATCTATCAAAAGTGCTCCAAGGAAGGAACAGTGGTGAACCAGAGACAGGGTCATGGCTCATTGATGCACGTGGGGAGCAAAGGCTGGCCCGTGTGGTCTGATCAAACAGACAAGCTACTGTAGCTCAAATTGCTCAAGAAGTTAATGCTGGTTCTGATAGAAAGGTGTCAGAATACACAGTGCACCGCAGTTTGTTGTGTATGGGGCTGCATAGCCGCAGACCAGTCAGGGTGCCCATGCTGACCCCTGTCCACCGCCGAAAGCACCAACAGTGCCGTGAGCATCAGAACTGGACTACAGAGCAATGGAAGAAGGTGGCCTGATCTGATGAATCACGTTTTCTTTTACATCACGTGGATGGCCGGGTGTGTGTGCGTTGCTTACCTGGGAAACACATGGCACCAGGATGCACTATGGGAAGAAGGCAAGCCGGCGGAGGCAGTGTGATGCTTTGGGCAATGTTCTGCTGGGAAACCTTGGGTCCTGCCATCCGTGTGGATGTTACTTTGACACATACAACCTACCTAAGCATTGTTGCAGACCATGTACACCCTTTCATGGAAACGGTATTCCCTGGTGGCTGTGGCTCTTTCAGCAGGTTCACGAGTTCACACTTACAAATAATCAGTTCACTTACTAATAAGTCGAGTAATAAGTCGACTAATAAGTAGAGTAAAGGTGTATTTGGTGGGCAGTCCAAGGAGAGGGCTCTGAGCTCAGATTTTTTTGCCCACACCCAGAGTAAACTAGGTAAACTTCGAGAAAAAATAAATAAATAAATAAAAAAAATAAATAATATATATATATATATATATATATATATTTTTTTTTTTACAGTGAATTCACTTTCATTGCATAAAAAAGAGCACCTAGGACGCTTTGGACGTTTTCAGAGCAAATGAAACCACACATTCCCAAACATCTGCGCTTTTAGAAAAACCTCACGCCTCCTGCCCTTTGTTAAATTCTTCCATAACTCTCATAAACCTCTCATGAAAAGGCAAATGACAAAAGGCACACATTAGCATATAAACTCTGACTCGCGTTAACGTTCCTCCTCCTCCGTGCGGCCGGATCTTCTGGTGGGTTATTCTAGAAACCCGTCTCTCTAGGCTACAAATTCAGCTTTAAATATCTTGTTTCCTGGCAGATGCTTCAGAGTTTCTCTGCTGCGCTCATCTCAACAAGATAAGCATTTGTGCCGACTTCGCTCAAAAGAGTTTTAGCTATACAGCATCACTCCCAACAACCCACTAACAAAGCAAACATTCCTGTATCCCAGTGATACGTGATAATAGGCCAGTGCCTGGCTGTATATAGCACCTTAAGTGTGACACTTAAACTGTGATTTCCCCCTCACTCTAAGGGAATGATTTGAGGGTGTTGCATAAAATTCCTTTAAAATTTCTATTGTGATAGTAGTCATAATCACCCCTATTTAAAATTCTTACATGTTTGATATTATCAGGACTGCCTGATGTGTCTGCCAGCAGATCAGGAGGTTTAAGATTTGATCTGTAAACATATGAATACCTGAACATGCAATATATCAAAAGCAAGAACAGACCCTCCGCTTTTAAACAACAACCAAACGTTTTATTCTAGCTTCATGCCTTCTTTGTTATCAACACTTGAATATGGGTAATTCTCATTAAAAAAACATTTTGAACAAAAAGCTGAGTTTGGATGGGATTTAGAACGATGATCAAAACACAGACGGAGTAGATTGAGTCCATCAACACCCCAAAAGCTTCACAGTCACATATCTCGTCCTGGGTCGGCATTTCATTCAGTAACATTAAGCAGTTTTGATTTGACTATAGGCAGCTCGAGTTCTTACTAGAACCAGGAAGTATGACCATATTAGCCCGGTTCTGTCAACACTGCACTGGCTCCCTATTAAACATCGTATAAATTTTAAAATCTTGCTAATTACTTACAAATCACTAAATGGTTTAGCTCCACAGTACTTGAGCGAGCTCTTAACGCATTATACTCCATCACGTCTATTGCGGTCTCAAAACTCTGGCCAGTTGATAATACCTAAAATATCAAAATCAACTGCAGGCGGTCGATCCTTTTCCTATTTAACAACTAAACTCTGGAACAGCCTTCCTAACATTGTTCGGGAAGCAGACACACTCTGTCAGTTTAAATCTAGACTAAAAACACATGTCTTTACTATGGCATACACAAAGAACATTATCAATTTCTATATATAAAAATGGCATCTACGCTAATATTAGTCTCTCTGTTTATCCTGAGGTTTACTGTAGTCAGCCGGATCCGGCTGGTAATGGTATCATTTTTAAAACCTATTTCAAAGTTTGCGTTCTCAGGCCACCAAAACGGCACTGTCATGTAAATGAACGTAAATTAATGTTACTTTAGCTGTACAATGACTTTCTTCTAGAGTTGCTGTACAGCCAAAACAATTTCTGTTGCATTAATTTCCTGTTATCACTGTAAAGCTGCTTTGAAACAATCTGTATTATAAAAAGCGCTGTATAAATGAAGGTGACTTGATTTGATTTTTATGTTGTTTGATGATCATGTTATTTTACATGTGCGTAAGCAATGCTTTTATCGCTTATTTCTGCTTCTTCTTCGCCTGTGTTTTGATCTGGAGATTCTGCACTCTTTCAGAAGGTGCATAATAGTGCCTACCATATAACAGTGAAAACATGGATAGCCAGAAAAATTCAGTCAATGGCAGGGATAGAGTTGCATGTTGCCACAAAAACCCAGAATGTTTTAAAACAGACAACATAACATGGATAAGGAAAGCAAAAAAGAAAACCAAATGAAAGAGAAGAACCAGAAGAGGCAGAAACTCAAAGGGATAGTTCAATCAAATTAAGTTTCATTCATTTACTCATCCTCATGTCGTTGAATATTCTCTCATTTTGGCCCATTCATTGATAGACATAAAAGTAATATAATTCAGGCTGCTTCGGAAGCTCAAACATGCATGCAAGAACCAACGAGGTTTGGAGACACACATTTGAGCTTCCATTGACCATATTTACTGTATGACATTTCACCTAAAGAAACCCTTATGTAACACTTTTCCGTTATTATCTGCTACACCCTTAAATATAAGGGAAACCTAAGGGCGATTTTAAGGGGAAATTACACTTGAGGTGCTTTATGCAACTGGTCACAGATGTTATGCTCTTTTGAGCAACTGTATGCTTAAAGACTAGCCTGGATTCCAGCCGAACTTAGCCCCGCCCACAACATTTGAGGTTGGGAAGTTCGGTCTGGACTTGATCCGTTGTGGAGTAACTATGCCCGAACAGGAGCTGTTCGGACCAATCAAATTGTCAGGGCGGGCTTTATACGATGATGAGTAACGTAATCAGCCACGTCACCAAAGAGCGCTTGGTTTGAATTCGTTCTAATCCTAAACAGAGAACTTGTTCATATATTCACCTTTACTATTTCTCTCAAAAATGATGATCGTGTTGGTAAGTACTCCGTGTATCCTTAAACACCATAGACAGATCGTTTACACTCTTCTTCTTCTACTTCTTCCAGCGCGCGTGCAGTTGAGTTCTGCTGACAACTATGCGTTAGTGATGTGTCGTTCATGAACGATTCGTTCTTTTTGAACTAATCTTAAATATGACTCGGGAACAACGAGTTGTCTCAGAGAGCGATTCGTTCATTTTGTGTTTACCGTGCATGCGCTACATGCCATCGGTTCTGTACAGGATCTTCTGCATTCAGCCTATGGGGCTGTGAGTTGGTGAATGAATTAGATTAGATTAGATTAGATTAGATTCAACTTTATTGTCATTACACAAGTACAGGTACAAGGCAACGAAATGCAGTTTGGGTCTAACCAGAAGTGCAATAGCAGCAAGTGCAGGATATACAGTGGTTTCATAAGTGCAGGACATGAATATGTACTGAATTTATATAAAGATGGCTATTACTATAAATAGAATTTTACAGGTTAATATGTACTATGAATATAATATACAGATGGCTATTACTATAAACAGAATTTACAGATAGATATGTACTGAATATAATATACAGATGGCTATTACTATAAGCAGGATTTACAGATAGATGTATATAATGATATGTTAGGCTAAGATGGGCAGTATAGCAATGGACGATATAGTGCAAACGAGCATATTCCAGTTAGGTATAGTAGTGCAAGATGCATATATGTACAGGTGTTACTGTAATAAACAGTCGATAGTGCAAATGAACATCCAGTAGTGCAAATAACAAAGTGAAGGCAGATGTGAGGGGGGAGAGGAAGGTTAGCAGTATATAAGGGGAGTGGGATCAACGAGGGTTAGAGTTCAATAAAGAGACAGCTCTGGGAAAAAAACAGTTCTTTAGTCTGCTGGTCCTGGTCCGGAGGCACCTGAAACGCCTACCGGAGGGCAGGAGAGAAAACAGTTTGTGGGCTGGGTGAGTGGAGTCCTTAAGGATGCTGCGAGCTCGATGCAGACAGCGTTTCCTCTGGATGTGGTCGATGGCAGGTAGTGGAGTCCCTGTGATGCGCTGGGCGGTTTTCACCACCCGCTGCAGTGCCTTGCGCTCTGCAGCAGAGCAGCTCCCATACCATACTGTAACACAGTTGGTCAGGATGCTTTCTATTGCGCAGCGATAGAAGTTCACCAGTATAGCCGAGGATAGCTGATTCTTCCTCAGTGTCCTCAGGAAGAAAAGACGCTGGTGAGCCTTCTTGACCAGGCTGGAGGTGTTGGTTGTCCAGGACATGTCCGCCGAGATGTGGATCCCCAGGAACTTGAAACTGGAGACACGCTCAACAGCCATTCCATTGATGTGGATGGTGTCGTGTGTGCCTCTTGACTCTTTCCTGAAGTCCATGACTTGACTCAATGAATGACTCAAACCCGAAGACTCGAGAGGTGAACTAATCAATTCTGTTTTCGGGACTGCACGCATTGCATATGGGGCTGTCACGGCCCAGATCAGACACTGATGACGGAACTAACGACTCGAACCCGAAGACATGAGAGGTGAACTAATCTTTCCAGGGAACAGATGTGATTAATGTGAAGTGACAAAAGAAAGAACAACCCGGATTCGGGAGTGAGGTTAACTAACAGACTGCATAGCCTGAAGACCCAGCTAAGCAATTAATGAATCATTTCTTTCTTAAAGTTTGGCCTTGGCTGCATTAGCTTATAATTTATTTTTTATTCCAAATGTGATCAACGTTTGCATAAGAACTAGATGTGTTGGGGAATTTAACATGTGACATTTTAATTATATTCTGCTGAAATGAACGAAATGACTTGAAAAAAGATTTGTTCATATTGCTGAACGAGATTCAAAGATCCGAGTCCGTAAAATGATCCAAACTTCCCACTACTACTGTGCTTCGCTCTACATACGTCATTTACTCCGTTGCTCTGATTGGTTGTAGGTCTATCCAATTGAGTGCAGAGGCATTTTCTTTCCTGGTTCGGTTGAAACACGCCCCATAATCACAGCCCAATGGAGCAGTATCAGACTCATATTCTGAGTATGACGACGTCAGGCTACTTAAAGACCACTTCATCTCTTTATTCCAGTTAGGAACAACACTTTTACTGTAAATACTAGAGTGATCTGAACTTGCTTGAGTGAATGGGATGCATTATAGATTATTTCAGTTGTCTTTGTGTGTCAGCCTGACATCTGAATGGAAAGCTTTGGGCTCGGGATTGGCGTATTACACCGCAGGACCATTTGGGATGTAATTGGCCACTTCCACATGTCAGTCAATCAGTTGTTTTCAGCCTGCAGTCCTCCGCAGGTGTTCACATTAACACTTCTGTGAATGATGGTGTGTTTTAACATATAGGTGAGATTTCACTTGCTGAGCTTCGATGGTAATTAAATTACACCATATAAAGAGTGTAAATGACTTTATTTCCCTGCACGTCTCAGCTGTTTTTGATGTATGGATTAATTAGCTGCAAAGAGGGTCTTTCTCCATTATTATTTACTGATAAACAGGTGCTCCACTTGTTTTGATTTGCAGTTTTGATAAGCTCAGATTCAAAGATTTCAATCTTTGACGTTGCCACAGTTCTTCTGATTTAGTCTGTCTCAGTTGACTCGATGATGGTGAGATCAGATCATACCGCCTGTTGTCAGACTCCTTGTACATACAAAAATCCCACTGGATTATTACAATTAATGGCAAAAGGAATGTTTGAAAATGTAAACTGATATTCTCTGACACACTACAGCAAAATATATAAATAACTGGCTTAAAACTAGAGATCGATAACTAGGTTGGACCGTACTTGCCGATCACCGATTAATCAACCGATAGTTTTTAAAATGGATACTGAATTTTTTTTGTTTTTTTTTAAACATAACACTCTAAGTAAAACAGTGCTGAACTGTTTTTACTAGAAAAAAAAAAAAAGGTACTGAACCATGAAAATGTGCTAAATGAAATACATATATAAATATATTAAAATGAGAAGTTCTAACAGAACAAATTCTACAGAAAATAATTTAAACATTAAATATATATATACACTGTATATGTGTGTGTAGTTAATGCATTAAGTAATAAATTAATAAATAAATAAGAAAAGAATGTATAATTATTTAAGAATTATTTATAATAAATAATTATTTATAGTAAATAATAATAAAAAAAATATGGACACTTTGTACAATATTTGTATATATTAGAGATCTCAAACTTAATGCAATACATAAATAAATATATAAATTATTATTAAAAAGTATTTATAAAGAATAAATAAAAAACAATTAAACAAATAGTGTAATAGTGTAATATATACACTATAACACTATAATAATATATACTTACTATAATATACTTAATGCATTATATATATATATATATATATATATATATATATATATATATATATATATATATATATATATATATATAGTTAATGCATTAAGTATATTATAGTAGGTATATTCAATAAGTATATATATATACATTTTTAAGTATGCATATATTTCTGTTTTTTATTTGGACACTTTTTTTGGATTGTTTTGCAAAATATTCTTTTAATATTTCTGACTTTTATTTCTATTCTTTTCTTGTATTGCAGCACATCTCATGTTCCTCATTTTTGAGTCACTTTGGATAAAAGTATAAATGCAACATGCATAAATGTCAGTTGACAGAGCCGACAAAACTGTCCAGGATGTGTCCGGCATCCCTGATGACTTTGGGCCACTGGGATCTCGAGTCTTATATTTGAAGAGATCAAGTTCTTCTGTTTGTGATGTGTTGATGTGTTTCCTCAGCTTTAGCGCTCAGAGAACACTTACCTGTAAAACACACCTGTCAGCAGCTCCAGTCAAGCAAAGACCAATCATCACGTCCTCCGTCCCCCGCTCGATCTTTCTGTTTCTCTCCTCCGTCTCCAGGGTAATGCCACTTTCTCTGTTCGTTCTGGCCACCGTGACATACCTTTCTGTTCGACATGCTGTTGCCTAGCAACCTATTGTCTCCTCGCAGCTGTCCATCATTATCAGGAATTGCTTCTCATTTCAAATCTCCATCAAGCTCATTCACACACAGGGCATTCTGCTTTTTTGAGCAGAAGAGGCGAACTTACATTTCGGCTTATTCACGCTTTTGCTAGAGTTTGCAGATTTGCACTGTTCATGCTGTGTCAGTATACATGAGCTGCAGATTTATAAACCGTGTGTAGAAACATGTTTGATGTCTTCAGCTGTGGAGCTTGTGACTGAGTGAGAAACACCAGAGGACGAAGGAATCGATCAATTTTGTTTCTCAGAGAACAGAAATGATCGATAAGATTTAGATGTTTCTCTCTCAGCTCATAAAACTTGATGTTCCTTCATAGTTCTGACTTCACGTGCTTTACTTTGTTGTTTTGCCAAGTAGGAGGTGTCCACAAAATAGCAAAATAAAAAGAGTTTAATTGTGCGATTAAGATTTTTTTTTGTATTATGAAAGTATTTTTAGGACAGTTGAACACATTTCCTCAAATTTCCAATACCATAATGTGTCTGTATGTTTCATTTTGTAATACATATTATATTATTCTTAATGATGATTCTTATTACTGTAACACAATATTTCTTTTAACCATATTAGCCCGGTTCTGTCAACAATGCGTTGGCTCCCCATTAAACCTTTTCCTATTTAGCACCTAAGCTCTGGAACAGTCGTTACAAGTGTTGTCCACTGCCCTGCCGGGATATCACCACCGTTTGCCATCAACATAGGAGTGCACCAAGGATCGGCCCTTTCGCCACTGCTCTTCATCACCTGCATGGACGCGACGACTGCAGATCTGCAGACACCACACCCCTGGACACTACTTTACGCGGACGATATACTCCTCGTTGACAGTGAGCGGCAAAACCTCCAAGACCACACACAAAGGTGGAAAGACCACTTGGACCAGAATGGCCTACGGCTTAACATCGACAAGACGGAGCACATGGAAAGTGTCCCCGCCCCAGACCAGGGATACCATCAGTATCTACGGCATAGATCTGAAGAAGGCTACCCAATTCAGATACCTCAGCAACAGGCACGAACAGGCCCTTCATGTAATGGAGATGCGGATGCTCAGGTGGACGCTAGGGCGAGTAACGAATGAGGACATCAGGAAGACCATGGGAGTAGCACTGATTATGGAGAAGATGAGGGAAGCGCGACTTCGACGGTATGGCCATGTAGTCAGGAGCGAGGAAGAGGGCCATGAGTCTTAACCCTGAAGGAAAACGACACAGAGGAAGACCAAAGAAGCGATGGATGGATCAGATAAAGGAAGACATGAAATATGACAATGTTGCCCCCGATGATGCCCTCGATCGGAAGAAATGGAGAGCAAACTGCTAAAAAAAACGGACCCCGCATTACAACGGGACAAACGCTATGAGAGTACTCACGGGCGCGGCTTCTAATCTGCAACAGGACTGCTTCGAATGGTCCACCAGTAATGGCATTACATGGATCATTTTACATCTGTTAAATTCTTATTTTGAACGAATTTTGGTTGTCGACTGAGAACGAAAAAACATGAATATTAATAGACATTTAAGTTACCAGTGGCGGACAGCAAACGGCAGAAGGTAAATATCTTTATATTTTTTCAACTGTCACATCAAGATATAGTGCATTGAAGTGATATGCTAATCGCGATTAATTTACATATTCTGTTTCTGTGTTTTGTTATGTTTTAATACTGTTAAGCTAGGGCTGGGCGATATGACGATGATAGTGACTATCGTTAGAGATTTTGCAGTTAACGTTACTTTTTTATATCGCGGAGTGTAAATATATCGGCGTAGCACTGTACTACTTAAAGTTAAAGAGTTAAAGAGCGGGACGTGTCAAAATAAGCCGCCTCTCTCAGACAGCATGCGATCCGAAATCAATTATCCTTCTGTAAAATACACACAATTATCTCAAAATCCCTGTCATGTGAGGTATTCACTTGATTTAAACAGTCAGTTATGTCTGAAGTAAAGTTAAACAGTTAAAGTTAACGTGGGGAAACCCGGATGCATGTCATTCTGTGCATTTGTTCTTAAAGGGGCAGTAGCTTAATAAACTGCTGTCTGTCATAATTTTAATCAAACAACAAGAAAATTAAGAGATGACCTTCTGCGTCTTTAAGAATCAATTGATATTAATTCATAGAATTTCTTACAGTAAAGACTAAGCAGTATTTCTAGTATTTATTAATAAAAATATCTATATAAAATAACTATTGTGATATCGTTATTGTGAAATAAAATGTCTCATGTATGTAGAATAATATGGTCATAATGCCCATCCCTACTGTCAGCTAGTTTTAAGATCAAGCTTGTCATAAAAAGTAAAGGAGCTTTGGAATGAGTAATCTGAGAACACTGTCATGTACACTCGTTCGACAGAGAGGACATGAAACCACCATTCTTGGACTCTGAAGAATTATAGGCAAACCAGGATTTTGGATCTACTGTGGGAATGAAAATCTTCTGCCACATGATCTTCAGAGGAAGTGAGTATTCATGTCATATCCAACATTAATACTGTTACTGTACCCTTATATGTCAGGAAATGTGTACACAGGCAACTCAGCACCAAGTCACCACTCTGGTTCAAACGTTCCTTCTTGAGTTTAAAAGCATAGCTCACTCAAAATGAAAACTCCCTCATCGTTTTCTCACCCTCATGTCTTATCAAACTTGTATGGCTTTCTTCTGTGAAATTTTTTTTTGAATAATGTTGGTAACCAAGCTACATTGGACCAAATTTTATCGACAAATATCACCAAGACATCTCTCAAAATATCTTTTCTTCCTATCTATTTTGTGTTTTATACAGAAGAAAGTCATACAGGTTGGAAAAGACACAAGGGTGAGTAAATGATGCCAGTTTTCATCCTATAAGTATATCTTGAGTAATCTCATCAAGTACCATTTGTGATAGAAAAACAGTGTAAACTGCTGCAATTAATAAAAATATTAGTTGGTTGGTTTTATTTTGCTGTACTAGTTGGCATTTTTCTGTGTATAAAAATAGGTACAACTGTGTTACCTTGCTATGATACATCTGGAAAAAGGTGTCCATTGTTGTGAATCCTCATATTCCTTATAACTCAAAAGCTGAGAGGACTCTGTATTCATATAGCCAGAATATCTCATAATGTTAAATGTTGTTTAAAGGAAAGGTACAAAAACAAAATCCTCCCTTTTTAAGGACTCAGTATTTTTTTCATTCTTTCTTTTAAGGATCCAGCTGATTACTGGAGATGTGGAGGAGGATTGCTCCTTATCTGCTGTGTCTGTCCCTTCTGGTGCAGAATGATGGACCTTTTGTTGTATGTGTTGTTTTAACTTATTACACTATATAGCTTGGATTCTGAATTAAAAGGTAAATGTTTGTCCACATATATTATCAGAGCTATATGGAGCCCACGGGGGTCAGTTGAATATTGAGGAAAACAATATAAAACTTATTTGGAAAATACAAAGCTAACCGTAAACAGCACAATTTGTTATTTTGTTATAAGGTGAAATCATGACCCCATCATGATATTAGTAACGTCTTGGTTACGTATGTAACCCTCGTTCCCTGAAGGAGGGAACGGAGACGCCACATTGGAGTACCGACGAATATGAATCTACTTCGAGATTGCCTTTTTGTGCCTTTTTGCTCGGCTCCTCAGCAAAAAGCTAATTTGATGCAAACACCTGTGTCTCATTTATACCCGCACTGCGTGGCATGAGCACCTGGTGCAATCATTGCATGCCAATGTGCATTGGCTCGTTTAGTTTCACTCAAAGTAGATTGGCTCTCGCGAGCAAGATTCCTATTCGTCGGTACTCCGACGTGGCGTCGAGAGTGACCGACTGAATGGGAACCCTAACTTATAAGATGAAATGCAATTTTTAGTTTTTCAATTCCTCCTGGGGGCTCTGAAGAACTGATTGTGAAGGATTTGTTTACATACATTTACATCTGAATAATTAAAGTTTTAGAATCAATAGTGAAACAGTGACAATCTTGTAGATGTACCAGTTTTGTATTTTTTCAGTTTGAAATTGAGAATATTTTATTCAACTTAAAAATTTTAATGAAACTGTTCCACTGTTATCTCTATTTTAAATGTTAAATGTATTATGTATTGCATTGTTGTACAGTGCATTGTTGTCTTCCAAAATAAAACTGTAAATTTACAATCTTGAGCATGCTTTAACACTTTATTGAAGGTTTTTATTATTGGTATAATCTGTAATATAGCAGTGTTTTTCTGCAGAATTTTTAGTACTGTCACTTTATTGAAGGTGTTTGGTCATAATAATCTAGGAAAAATCTGTAAAATAACAGTTTTACACTGTTAAAAAAAATGATTTAAAAACAGTCAGATGACAAACAAAAGCCATAAAATTAAAGTAAAATATCTTAATTTAAACAAGGAAAAATCTGTATAATAAACACTTTTACAGTGCATTGTAGTGTCACTGAGGAAAACAGTACATTCATTCACTGCTATAGGAGAAGAAGAATTGGCTAAACTCGTTAAATCATCAAAATCAACAACATGTATGCTCGACCCTATACCGACTAAACTACTAAAAGAGATGCTTCCAGAGGTCATTGATCCTCTTCTTAATATTATTAATTCATCTTTGTCATTAGGATATGTACCGAAAACTTTTAAGTTAGCTATTATTAAACCACTTATTAAAAAAACGCAACTTGATCCTACAGAATTAGTCAATTACAGGCCAATCTCAAATCTACCCTTTCTGTCAAAAATACTAGAAAAGGCATTGTCCTCACAACTACGTTCCTTTTTAGAAAAAAATGGTATCTGTGAGGATTTCCAGTCAGGATTTAGACCGTATCATAGTACTGAGACTGCTCTCATCAGAGTTACAAATGATTTACTCTTATCATCTGATCGTGGTTGTATCGCTCTATTAGTTTTACTCGATCTTAGCGCTGCATTCGATACTACCGACCACAACATTCTTTTGAATAGACTCGAAAATTATGTTGGCATTAGTGGAATTGCATTGGCATGGTTTAAATCATACTTATCTGACCGTTATCAGTTTGTAGCAGTAAATTAAGAGATGTCACACCGATCACAAGTTCAATATGGAGTACCGCAGGGCTCAGTGCTAGGACCGTTGCTCTTCACCCTGTACATGCTACCACTGGGAGATATAATTAGGAAGCATGGCGTTAGTTTTCATTGTTATGCTGACGATACTCAGCTCTATATTTCTTCACGCCCTGACGAAACTTACCAATTCACAAGATCAACGGAATGCATAGCTGATATAAAAAATTGGATGACTAGTAATTTCCTGCAACTTAATTCAGAAAAAACAGAATTTTTAATTATTGGACAAAAACCCTCTGCACATAGCAACCTAGAATACTGTCTAACACTTGATGGCTGCTCTGTCAAGTCCTCGTCGTCAGTTAGGAACCTGGATGTGCGCTTTGATACCAATCTCTCATTTGAAAGCCACGTTTCTAGCATCTGTAAAACTGCATTCTACCATCTTAAAAATATATCTAAATTACGGCACATGCTTTCAATGCAAAATGCTGAACAGTTAGTTCACGCGTTCATGACCTCAAGGCTAGATTATTGTAATGCTTTACTGGGTGGTTGCCCTGCTCGCTTAATAAATAAACTGCAGCTGGTCCAAAAACGCAGCAGCTCGAGTTCTTACTAGAACCAGGAAGTATGACCATATTAGCCCGGTTCTGTCAACACTGCACTGGCTCCCTATTAAACATCGTATAAATTTAAAATCATTGCTAATTACTTACAAATCACTAAATGGTTTAGCTCCCCAGTACTTGAGCGGGCTCTTAACGCATTATACTCCATCACGTCTATTGCGGTCTCAAAACTCTGGCCAGTTGATAATACCTAGAATATCAAAATCAACTGCAGGCGGTCGATCCTTTTCCTATTTAGCACCTAAACTCTGGAATAGCCTTCCTAGCATTGTTCGGGAAGCAGACACACTCTGTCAGTTTAAATCTAGACTAAAAACACATCTCTTTACTATGGCATACACAGAGAACATTATCAATTTATATTATTCAAATCAGTTAAGTTATTGTTTTAGGCTGCATTAACTAGGTCAGCCGGAACCGGGAACACTTCCCATAACACCTGATGTACTCGTTACATCATAAGAAGAATGGCATCTACGCTAATGTTAGTCTCTCTGTTTATCCCGAGGTTTACTGCAGTCAGCCGGATCCGGGCCGTATCCAGATCAGATGGTGGACCTGTGCCTGGACATGACCAACGCATCCCTGAAGTGTCTGCAGAGACCGTGTCAATTAAACTCCACCCTGAAATTGCCTCATCGACACGCTCGTCTCCAGCGTGATGACTCCGATCTTTCGAATATCTTTCGATCTAATATGACTTCTGACCTGTAATGTTGCCAGAATCATAATCATACACTGTTTGTTCGTTGGCCAGAGGAGAACTGGCACCCCTGACTGAGCCTGGTTTCTCCTAAGCTTTTTTTCTCCATTCTGGCCCTGAAGGAGTTTTGGTTCCTTGCCACTGTCGCCTTTGGCTTTTGGCCTGCTCAGTTGGGGACACTAATATTTCAACTATATTACTGATCTGCCCGCATTGTCACTATATGATAATTGAAATGAGCTGATGACATCACCGTTTTCTCCAGAGCGGCTGTACAGCCGAATCAAATTCGGTTGCATAATTTTCCTGTTTAACACTGTGAAGCTGCTTTGAAACAATCTGCATTGTAAAAAGCGCTATTTAAATAAAGGTGACTTGACTTGACTTGACTTTATAACTATATTATATTATATTATATTATATTATATTTTATTAACTCCAGTAACAACATTAAATTGAGGTGGAATAATCTAGATTTGAAGAAGCTGATATAAAAAGAGGAAACTAGTTGGAATATTTATTTATTTCATTTTAATTAATTAATTTAGTTTTTTAGCCAACCTTTTAGGACCCCTGGCAGATTCGTTGTTCAGCCAAAGATAAGTCCTCCCAGCTTGCGTCCTCCTTCTGAGCTCAGCAGAATCCGCTCGTATACTCTCTGTGATGTGCTTCAGGAAATACAGCTGAAATACTCAACCAACCCTAGAGATTCTGCTAGTGCTCATTTATCTCATTAATTAAGAGTCATCTCCCTGGTGTGTGTCCAAAACGGGTTGACATTTGCAATACATTTGTGTTCAACTATGAGCACTTTTGGACCTGTAGATGTCTGGAAATTTAACTCACTGTAAACACACTTTTCACATTCTCACTAGTTGATTTAATGTACACCGATCAGGCATAGCATTATGACCGGTGAAGTGAATTACACTGATTATTTATTTTATTTATTTTTTATTTATCCTTTATTTTACCAGGAAATAATCCCATTGAGATATAAATCTCTTCTACCAGGAAGTCCTGGTCAAAATGGCAGCACAAAATATCACAACAAAATACACTTCTAGCATCAAAATACTCTGCATTTCATTCCATAGCCTAGGAGCATACGAGAAAAACTCAGAATACAATCTAGGCACAATTAAAAGTAATTTAGAAGACAATCTGGTTTGATAAGCACAAGTACAGTATGATAAAAGACTACAGATGTATGGAGGCAATTTACCTAATAGAGCCTTAGCAGTAAACAGCAGCATATGCATTTTTCTCCTCTGATACAAGGAGGGCCAACCAACCAGTTCATACAAAGTACAATGATGGGTACGTGACACTAGTCACAAATCATATTTCAGCATGATATATACAATCTAATTTTTTTTAGTGAGGATAGATTTGCATGCATATAGATCACATCTCTATAATCTAGCACAGCGAGATGATTCTCTACTTTGGATGATTCTCTTTTTAGCTTCGAAAGGAAAACATTTCTTTAAACGAAAAATAAACCCTAATTTAGGATATATGAGTATTAAAACTCAACCTTTCATCATGCCATATGCCCAGGCATAGTACCATAGCTGTTAACTCTTTCTATACAGTCCCCTTCCAAGGATAAAATAGGTGGAACCACAATTTTAGTACGAGAACGAATAAAGAGCATATATTTGGGGGTTTTTTTGTATTTGCAACCAATTTTGTTTTTAACAATGAGGATTGCAATACCTGAAAGGAATCTTGTAATAGCTCTATGGCTTTATTTATGGACTGTGCTACTGTATAAATAATTGTGTATAACAGCGTATAAATGTAGTTTATCTCATTAACTAGGTCATTAATATATATTGAAAATAAAACTGGTGCTAAGATTGATCCCTGTGGAACACCTTTATTAATTTCTAAATTTATAGAAGTGAAATTTTCGACTGAGACACACTGCGTTCTTTCTGATAAATAATTATTGAACCAATTAATACTCATTTTGCTAAAACCTAAGGAGTCTATCCAAAAAAATGTTGTGATCTACAGAATCAAAAGCTTTTGAAAGATCAACAAATAGAGCAGCACAGCGAGGACTATCATCGAAATAATCGTTTGTGACCAGCATGGCCGCTGTTACAGTATTATGTCCTGACCTGAAACCTGATTGAAATATTATTTTCTGTTAAAAACCGTTTAATTTGATCATTTACAAAAGACTCAAAAACTTTTGCCATCACTGATAACCTTGAAATAGGACGGTAGTTATCTAATTCATAGGGGTCACCCCTTTTTAGCAACGGCAGAACCATAGCTGATATCCATGCGTGAGGGATTACATTTGAATTTAAACTTAAATTAAAAATAGAAGTGATAGGTTCTGCTATGAGATCTGCTGCATTTTTTTTTTTTTTTTAAATAAGGCTCTATATTATCAGGCCCTGCTGATTTTTTACAATCTAAATTTGATAGGGCTTTATGAACTACTAAAATAGGAGTAAAAGTAAAAAGCTGGGTAGCGACATGTATCAGCTTTAACACTCCTTTTATCTTATATTCCTTTAAATGACTAGCATCAGAGGCTGAACCAGCAACAATAAAGTGGTTATTAAAAGCATTAACAACATTTTCTTTCCCCATTATAATTCTTTCCTTTACTTTTGAATAATCAGGTAAACCAGTAGTGGATTTTAGACCAGAAAATGATTTGCTCAACTTCCAAAATTTAGTGGGATCATATTTAAATAATAATCACATTTAGAATTTTTTACCAGTTTTGTACAATTAATTCTTAGTGTCCTGTAATGTACCCAGTCCAAATGGTTATTTGTTTTCTTTGCTTTAACCCATGCAGCATCACGCTCTTTGATTCAAGAAGAAATTAACTCAGTAAACCAGGGATTATCTCTGCCTCTTACCCTATATTTTTTAAAAGGAGCATGTTTATCACATATACTCAAGAAAGTGAATTTAAAATACTCCCATGCTAAATCAACATCAGGTATTAATGAAACCACATATAAATCACTATCATAAATATCTTGTAAAAAGGCTTGCTCATTAAAACATTTAAACTGACATCTCAAAATAATACTTAAAAATAATAAATAAATAATAATAATCTAAATAATAAAAAGTTTACTATAGCACATTGGTCACTTACATCATTAAGGAAAACTCCAGATGCAGAAAATCTATGAGAAGCATTGGTTAAGATGACATCAATTAATGAGGATTTATTTGGATCTTTTTTATTTAACTGTGTTGGAGAGTTTATCAGTTGCTCCAAACAAAAAAGTCACAGATATCCTTGAATGGATTGGACATTTTTGATGACCAGTCCCAATTTAAGTCCCCAAGTAAGATCAGCTCTGATTTAGTCCAGTTATGAAGAAGATCAGTAAGTGAAGTGATAGCTTCACTTGATGCAGACGGTGGACGATAACATTCAATGACAATGATGTCAGGACCATTTGAAAAAAGTAGTATAATTGCCAGCAGTTCAAAGAAATGTGGCTTGCTGATAGAATATATACAGGTGCAGTTTAACTCCACCACCTTTTTTTTATGCGTTCTAATCTAAAGACATGATACCCCTCAATGTGTATCATGGAGTTTGTAATGGATTTATTCAGCCATGTCTCAGAGAAAACCATGATGACAGAGTTCATTGACTGAAAAATGGGCAAGCGTAAGGATTTGAGCGAGTTTGACAAGGGCCAAATTGTGATGGCTAGACGACTGGGTCAGAGCATCTCCAAAACTGCAGCTCTTGTTGGGAGTTCCCGGTCTGCAGTGGTCAGGATCTATCAAAAGTGCTCCAAGGAAGGAACAATGGAGAACCGGAGACAAGGTCATGGGCGGCCAAGGCTCATTGATGCACGTGGGGAGCGAAGGCTGGCCCGTGTGGTCCGATCAAACAGACCAGACGAGCTACTGTAGCTCAAATTGCTCAAGAAGTTAATGCTGGTTCTGATAGAAAGGTGTCAGAATACACAGTGCATCGCAGTTTGTGTGTATGGGGCTGCATAGCCACAGACCAGTCAGGGTGCCCATTCTGACCCCCTGTCCACCGCCGAAAGCACCAACAGTGGCACGTGAGCATCAGAACTGGACCACGGAGCAATGGAAGAAGGTGGCCTGGTCTGATGAATCACGTTTTCTTTTACAGCAAAAGGGGGACAATATTAGGACGGCGGTCATAATGCTATGTCTGATTGGTGTATCTACTAGCAATGTTGTTCTGGTTAAGATACTATATTAACTCCAATAACATTACTGAATAAAAGAAATAAAATATTTTATTTCATTTATGCACTATATTTCAATGATGCACAATTAATTGACACCTCTGATCTTATTCATATTTTGTATAATTTAAGGTTAATGTCATGACCCCAGCCTGTGTCCCCCTGTCTTGTGTGAGGACTTTTGGTATTTCCTGTCTTGTGCCATGTTTTGTAGTTTTTCATGATGATTAGTTTTCTCCAGGTGTTGCCTATTAGCCACTCCCTCTTGTTATCTTGTTAACCATAGGTGCGTTCCATTCGACCGTAAGTGGACTGCGAAGTGGACTTCACCGTGTATTTCGCCATCTTAAGAGAGATTCCAATCCGAAGGGAGCGAACATGTTCAGTTCGAAGGGTACTGCGAACGACGTAGGGAAGAAGGGAACATCGATACATCACTTCACAGGAAGTGGACAGTGAAAATCATCCAAATGTCATTGCGCGTCGCATCACTAGTCTGAACAGAGCAGAGCCGCTGGAAGAGTTTTTAAACGGCTCTGAGATGGAGTTTACGTATGCATTCATAGTTATTATTATACAAACTAGAGTACTTATGAATGGTTATGGCAATGACTGATGTATTCGCATATTCTATTGTATGAATATGTAAACAAATTAAAAGTGTTGAGAAGCAGCTGAGGTGCTGTCAATTTTTTATATTTTACTTTTTTAAGGCCTACCTCAGTAATGTTTACTATGCTGCGCTTCGGAAAGAAAGCGCACAAGATGAGACCGCTACACATTAAGACCTTAAAAACACATTAATACATAGTTAACCAAATCAAAATGTATTTTCATATTGAGCTGTTCATATTCAAAATCATATTGATTTTCATATTCAGCATCAAATCTGTTAATAGTCAATTAAGTATACGAAAGCTAATACAAATAGTAGACTAATACAATGCTTTGATTATATTTGTTTAGATACATACTGTGTGTTTTGTAAATGTATATGCTTATTATATGGTTTTATATTTGAAAGTAAAGTCAATTACAATATTAATTTAAGTTATATCATAATCTGTGTGACACCGTCGTTGCCTTTCTTTGATGACGTTGCAGGGCGTTCCAAATGAGCGATTATTGTCAGCGAAGTCCACTTCACCTGATATACCGTGCTCAGGGAGTAGGGAGCAGTGAACACTGCATAGTGCTCCTCTTGTTTCCCTTGTGTATATACAGTATACCCCAGTGCTTCAGTTGTTTTTCAGTCTATATGTGTGTTCCTGTCGTTGTGCTCCTGCCTGTTCTTTGTAGATAGTCTTGTTCTTGGATTTTCTGTTTATGTTGTTTGTTATTAAATGTTCGTGCTGCATATGGATTCTCACTCTGCTTCATCCCTGCTCACATGTGACAGTTAACATGTTAATTATATTTTGACATTTATTTCATTATGTAATATATTAACTCTAATAACACTATTAAATAACCAACAATAGCCCGCTCAGTTTGTAGAAGTCACAGAGACAATCACTCTGTGAAATATTTTATTTATATATATTTTTTTCTTTTTAATTATTGCACTATATATTAATGAAATACAATTACTTTACACCTCTGATTATGGTCATATTTTGTATAAATTAAGATTAACAGATTAATTCGATTTTTTTACAAAATTTCATTATGTAATATATTAACTCCAATAACATCATTAAATTGCAATAAATCTGCAATAACCGGCTCAGATTGTGGAAGCTGATGACAAAAACCTCACTGAAATATTTTTATTATATTTTACTTATTTTAATGAAGTACAATTACTCAGTTTCCCCCCCTGATTATGGTCATATTTTGTATAAAGGTTAACAGATTAATTCCTTTTATTATGTCATATAGTTACAAAAAATAAAAGATGTACTTGTTAATTCATTTTATTAATTCAAACACTGTTCAACTGAGCTTTATTTAATTTTTATTTAATTTTATTTGATTTACTATTTTAATGAAATGCAATTCATTGTTTGTCATTAATTGTGAAATATCTTTACACCTTAACTTTATGGTCATATTTTATTAAATTTAAGGTGAACAGATTTCTGTTTTTTGTTTACACTTTATTTTAAGGTGTGCTTGTTACAGTTTACTTATATATTTAAGTACTGAGTAATATTAATTAACAACATGGGGTTAGGGTAGGATTAGGATTTGGTTGAGGGTTAGTTGCATGTAATCATGTACTGTTATTACTATGGTAAGTACATGTAACATATGTAACAAGGAAACTGTAAAATAAAGTGTTACCATTATTTTTAATTTTACTTTAGCTTATTTTGTTATTTAGTAATGATGATGAAAATGCATCTTTGATCACAGGAATAAATAATATTTTAAAGTATATTAAAATAGAAAACCATTATTTTAAATTGTAATAATATTTCACAATATTACAGTTTTTATTCTATATTTTTGATCAAATAAATGCAGCCTTAAGAGACTTCTTTCAAAAAACATTAAAAATAGTAATGTTTCTAAACTTTTGTCCTGTATTGTGCATATACTGTATACATATCTATATACACTCACCTAAAGGATTATTAGGAACACCATACTAATACTGTGTTTGACCCCCTTTCGCCTTCAGAACTGCCTTAATTCTACGTGGCATTGATTCAACAAGGTGCTGAAAGCATTCTTTAGAAATGTTGGCCCATATTGATAGGATAGCATCTTGCAGTTGATGGAGATTTGTGGGATGCACATCCAGGGCACGAAGCTCCCGTTCCACCACATCCCAAAGATGCTCTATTGGGTTGAGATCTGGTGACTGTGGGGGCCATTTTAGTACAGTGAACTCATTGTCATGTTCAAGAAACCAATTTGAAATGATTCGAGCTTTGTGACATGGTGCATTATCCTGCTGGAAGTAGCCATCAGAGGATGGGTACATGGTGGTCATAAAGGGATGGACATGGTCAGAAACAATGCTCAGGTAGGCCGTGGCATTTAAACGATGCCCAATTGGCACTAAGGGGCCTAAAGTGTGCCAAGAAAACATCCCCCACACCATTACACCACCACCACCAGCCTGCACAGTGGTAACAAGGCATGATGGATCCATGTTCTCATTCTGTTTAAGCCAAATTCTGACTCTACCATCTGAATGTCTCAACAGAAATCGAGACTCATCAGACCAGGCAACATTTTTCCAGTCTTCAACTGTCCAATTTTGGTGAGCTCGTGCAAATTGTAGCCTCTTTTTCCTATTTGTAGTGGAGATGAGTGGTACCCGGTGGGGTCTTCTGCTGTTGTAGCCCATCCGCCTCAAGGTTGTGCGTGTTGTGGCTTCACAAATGCTTTGCTGCATACCTCGGTTGTAACGAGTGGTTATTTCAGTCAAAGTTGCTCTTCTATCAGCTTGAATCAGTCGGCCCATTCTCCTCTGACCTCTAGCATCAACAAGGCATTTTCGCCCACAGGACTGCCGCATACTGGATGTTTTTCCCTTTTCACACCATTCTTTGTAAACTCTAGAAATGGTTGTGCGTGAAAATCCCAGTAACTGAGCAGATTGTGAAATACTCAGACCGGCCCGTCTGGCACCAACAACCATGCCACGCTCAAAATTGCTTAAATCACCTTTCTTTCCCATTCTGACATTCAGTTTGGAGTTCAGGAGATTGTCTTGACCAGGACCACACCCCTAAATGCATTGAAGCAACTGCCATGTGATTGGTTGATTAGATAATTGCATTAATGAGAAATTGAACAAGTGTTCCTAATAATCCTTTAGGTGAGTGTATATATCTATATATATCAACACGGTCTCACTTCTATTTGTCACATATTGACACTTGGTCAGGACCCCTCTGCGTCACTTTTTTGCTAAACGCATTTGAAAAGTAGCTAAACTTATAAATGTATCATTAAAGTTTCCAAGAGTAGGCTTTAATGCAGACTTTTTTATTACTATAATAAAGAGAGAAGCGTTACTAAACATCAGCGGCTGCTGTAGCTGAGAAAAAACCCCTGAGGTTGTTGCGGTGATGAATGGCCGCCAGCTATACGTCCGGCTCTGAGTGATGATTATGTCAGAAGTCTGACGTCCATCAATAACAAGAAGGCAAAGCTGACAGTGAGAAGACAGATCATATCGGGCCGTGACTTAGTTACCATGTTAATGAAATGCTTTGAGCGCTGTGGCAAAATCAGACTCTTGACCTTGATGTCTATCTTTCAAAGAAGAACAAATCCATAAGTGACTATATAAAATACCATCCTCGGCGACAAATCACGTGGATGAAATGATCAAATGAGTCTAATGGCCCACTGAAGTACGCCGTCATACTTTAATGTCACGGTAATATCAGTTTGAGTCGACGTATATCATCTGGACTCGCTCCTATAGTCCCTTGAAGCAAATGTTTTGCATTAGCGATGGCATAGCTCCCTACTGCAGCAGAAGTGATGCATTATGGGATACACTCGTCCATTCCTCTCACCTGCCCCCTCATTCTGCCTGCAAATTCAATTTCCCTTGGATCATTTCCAATTTATCCAGTGCCGAGATATACACCAATCTTAGCCTGCCAATGCATCTTTTCAAGGGCACATGCACACACACATGCCAGCAAACGAACCCTCAGCCTGCACAGCCTGGTTAAAAAGATGCCTTAAAATCGGTTTGTTGGCTACAGAAAGTTAATTTAATCAACTTTTAGGAGAACATTAACATATAGATGGCCTAACAGACGTGGCCTAAAAGTCATAGAGAGTAAACTGACGCCAGCTGCTGTAAGCACACACACTCGTACAGCTCTTGCCTTTCACACACTTTAGTCTCTTGTTTACGTGTTGTTCTGTAACTCTTGTTTTAAGGCATCTTCGACAGCTCTGGATGATGGTAATCCCCGGGGCAGGTGCCACATCACAGGTGAAATTGCCGTCCACGCTGCCATACGGCTTGTATTCATCTCAAAGAATCAATCATGAGCAAATCCGTTGTAACTGCAGACGCTTCTCTGCTAAATGCTGCACCTTTGTTTCTTAGCTGAGCGTTTTTGTTGGAGTGGCAGATCTTTAGCCAAACATACAGTAACACTGTTGTTCTGATGGCCAAATAATGTTAAAGAGATATTTTCAAGCTCAAAAAAGATAGCGATGAACTATAAACCCTTGTGAAAAAGAAGCACACTTCAGCATACTTTTAAATAAGTGTACTATTTGCAGAAATAATATATTTTAATAGGGGACCTATCATTAAAAAATTCACTTTTACAAAGTGATTGAACAAATGTGTGTTGGCAGTGTGTACACACAACCACCCTATCATGGTAAAAATCCACTTTTTTATATTCCCTGTAAATCATAAACAGTGTCACACAATGAGTTGTTTGTGTTTTCTATACATTGTGATGTCACAATGAAACAGGCCCCGCCCACAACAGGTGATGGAATCTGCTCCATTAGCATAGTTCATCCCCCTGAGTGAGCTGTACACAGTCCGCCATGTGTAAAGTTAAAGGAAGTTTAGCTTTTTTTTAAAAAAAAAAAACATGTGAATGTGTGAATGGCCCCGAATGGGAGAAAAAAATAAAATAAATAAAAAGCAAGGACGCAGAAAAGACACAGCCAGATCATTTCCATAATGACCAACACAATCTACGAGCTAACATCTGGTTTAAGAAGTGCTTTTTTGGGGGCGGTAAATAATGCCGCAAACACCAGACGAGTGCAAAAAATTTTAAATCACCTTGCATGATTCATTTAAATCCTCCCATACATTTTGCGTCTGAAAGGGAAACTCTTACAAATGCATATGCAATAAGGTCAGCTGCAAAAATAACTGTGCCCACAGATCAGTAATATAGTGTTATGGACCCAATTGGTCTAGGGGAGGATTGCAACAGAAATAGATGGTTGGTGGTAAATGAATGTGCAACGGCAGAGGAAAACTATCTCTAGGCCCAGAATGGCTACAATAACCAACAACCAGTCAATTGCAGCAAAAGAGAGTAGTTTATTAACATAATCCAACAAAAGGAAATAATAAAAGGGGTATCAGCTTCAGAAGGGGGCAAGGCCAAAATAATAAACATAAAGCTAAACTCCCGATGAAGCCTTGACAGTTAACCTCTAGACGGCGCTGGGAGATCCAGAGAGAGCGTGTTTGAATTTGCTGCAGTGTTAATACGAATGTAGTATATCATTTAACAGTGGGAATGACGGTTATATTAGTATTGTGTTTGCATGTGTCTCGGCAGTTACAAATAAAGCCACAATAAGCTCATGGAGCGAACTTGCCAATCATCTTGATAGATGACGCAGAGGAAACTCTGACCAATAAGAGGACAGTTGTACTCGCATGTGACTTGCATGAAAACATTTTGGTACGCTTTGAAATGTTGCCTTGTGAAAGCGAACCGAACCAAGAAGAAAATGCAACATTGTAACAAATGAAGTCCCTGTTACAGAACAAAAATGATCTATAGGTGTGAAAACGCCCTTAAACCGTTTCTTTAGTAAATCCTGACAGTAGTTTTTTAGCACCAAAAAGAGGGTTTGCGCTGGAGCAAGCTGTTAGTAAATCTGGCCCTAAGTCGTTATTTATAGAAAATAAAAAAAAAATCAAATCTTTTCACTGAAAACAGTTTGATTTGTTTATGAATCATATAAATCATATGGACTACTTTTAAGTCCTTTTTAAAGCTAGAAAGTCTCAGTTGGGTCTTTCTGCATGAAAAACACCAACACCGTTCATTTAAATGTATTATTTTGTTTTCCACAGAAAAAAAGAATGTCACATGATTTTGGAACAACATGAGGGTGATTAAATAATAACAGAATATTCTTCTTTTTTTTGTGCAGGATTCCATTAGAACCTAAATGTTAGCAATCATTTGTCAGCATTACACGGCAGTATTGTTTGTAATCTCTGACACCAGTCTGAGTTCTGGCTGTGTGTTTGTGTTAATATGTGCACATATGTCGCTGGAGCTGCCAGGTTCACATTTGAAACGGCTCCATCAAACACTGTTACCAAACGATTTCCCAGAAAGTTGAGCACAGCACAGCCATGTCGCATGCTTTCGTCAGACTCACAGACGGCTGTCTGACTCTGTTAGCTCACCCTCATCTGCGCTAAACATTTGCTAAAAATGACACAAACACGTCACACATGATTAACACAAAGACTGAAACGAGAGAGGGTGCTTATTACGGAAATGAAGATTATGCATTTCATTGAAATCTTCAGGTTTATTTTTACTTCAAGTAGAGTAACTAAATACGGACCCACTTTATGTTAGGTGGCCTTAACTACTATGTACTAACATTTAAATTAATCATTTGATGCAATGCACTTATTGTGTACGTACATGTTTTTACATTGTATTTACATTTGTAAAATTAGCTGCATGTAAGTACATCTGTAATTAATTTCTGTAGTTACATTTGTAATTAAACACTGTAATTAAACTTACTCATACCACCACACCTGTCCCTAACTTTACCCATATCCCACCTCAATATCAGCAATGTGTTTTGCAATACAATATGAACACAATAAGTACATTGTACTTATTTTTTGATGTAAGTTAAGGCCACCTAATATAAAGTGGGGCCCTAAATACATCTATTTTTGTTTTGATGTATCTGGCATACTAAATTATCTATAAATAGGACAGGATTAAGGGTCAAAGGTTATTATCATCTATGATGGTTTGGATATAACATCACACTCTGAATGGTTAAACATGTCTATAGAGGATCAGTCCATAGTGGACATCATGCATCAGAATCAGTATTCACCATTGTAAAATACCATAATGTCATGGTAAAATGACTCTAATGGTAAAAATCTTATGTTATTACTGTCATTCTAGTGTCTTTTAGAAATTGCCTGTGACAGCATTACATTTCACTGATGCAAAATAAATAATTAAATGTATTTAAATAGTACTAATTATAATTTACATTTTTGTACACCACATCATATAATTAACTTAAAGGGGTCATAAACTGCATTGTTTTATAATGTTTCCTGGGGTGCACTGTGATTTTTATTTAAAAAATTGTCATAAATTTACCCTGATTTTAGCCTCTGATTTGAATGCTCTGTTTGAAGGGGCGTGTCTGCTCTGAGAATTCAGTGTAAACGCACACTGCTGTGATTGGCTGCTGTGAGACTTCAGTGTAAGCGCCCACTGCTGTGATTGGCTGCTGTGAGACTTCAGTGTAAACGCCCACTGCTGTGATTGGCTGCTGTGAGACTTCAGTGTAAGCGCCCACTGCTGTGATTGGCTGCTGTGAGACTTCAGTGTAAACGCCCACTGCTGTGATTGGCTGCTGTGAGACTTCAGTGTAAACGCCCACTGCTGTGATTGGCTGCTGTGAGACTTCAGTGTAAACGCCCACTGCTGTGTTTAGCTGCTGTGAGACTTCAGTGTAAACGCCCACTGCTGTGAGACTTCAGTGTAAACGCCCACTGCTGTGATTGGCTGCTGTGAGACTTCAGTATAAACGCCCACTGCTGTGATTGGCTGCTGTGAGACTTCAGTGTAAACGCCCACTGCTGTGACTGGCTGCTATAAGACTTAAGTATAAACGCCCACTGCTGTTATTGGTTGTTGTGAGACTTCAGTGTAAACGCCCACTGCTGTGATTGGCTGCTGTGAGACTTCAGTGTAAACGCCCACTGCTGTGACTGGCTGCTATAAGACTTAAGTATAAACGCCCACTGCTGTTATTGGCTGTTGTGAGACTTCAGTGTAAACAGCCACTGCTGTGATTGGCTGCTGTGAGACTTAAGTGTAAACACCCACTGCTGTGATTGGCTGACATCTTTGCATATGAAATAGCTAAGTATTACATGTGGAACTCTCGAAAACTTTTAGCATGTTTTTATGTGTTCAAAATTCACAGCTGTGTGTGTGCACTTTGGCAGACACCATACTTGGCTACACATCACTTCACTTTCATCTCGTCATTTCACGAATGCGTTTATCATAACTAACATTGCAAACACAATGTAAACAAGAGATTTGTTGATTATTACGGGAGTTTTGGCGCGAGTCCACTGATATACTCACTCTGTTTGATTGACAGCTCCAGCGATTGTAAAGGGAGCGTTCTTTGATCGCTTTCTATATATAATTTAACTATAAAAAAATGTAATTAAATTAAATCATTAAATTAAATCATTTATACTGTAAGTATTGTTTTGATTAAGGGGTAATTATCCGTGTAGTTGCAGGGTAAGTGGTGCTTGTTTTTCTATGTAGTTACAGGGTAAGTATGAATCTACGGGCTGTAAATTAAAGTGGTGCTTGTTTCCCTCTTGTTTCGTGTAGTTACAGGGTAAGTACAATAAAAATACGTACACAATCTATCACAACGTGTTAGCATTTCACAACGCGTTAGCATTTCACTAGCCTGTTAGCCTGCCATACGTGCATCCGGGTTTCCTGTTTTGTTTCTCGTGCCTTTACTAGTCCATCAAACAACTGTGGTGAGTTGGATTAGTCAACAAACACGACTGAATTAATTGGATTAGCAAGTAGACTCCATCAAACAACTGTTGTAAGTTGGATTAATCAACAAATACGGTAAGCCATGTCTTCTCCTTTTATTGTCACCTGCACTACATGTTTCATGTTTAGTATATCTGTCTCCGTTGGTGAACAGGGCTTCACGTGTGATAAATGTAAGGAGATAGTCAGGTTGACGGAGAAGATTTCAGAATTAGAGACACGCATCCAGACTTTATTTGAGAGTAGTGAGAACGTAACAGCTTTAGACACTGCTTTGGGTGCGACTAGCTTAGTGAAATCTGTACATTGTTCGGTTCCGGCTGTAGAGCCCGTGCAGCAGGGCAACTGGGTGACGCTGAGACGGCATAGTCACGGATCAAAAAACCACTCTTCCGTTCCGATTAGAACATCAAACAGGTTCTCCCCACTCAGTGATGCACCCACTGAGAATCCTGTTGAAAGTGCCCTAGTTATTGGTGATTCTATTACACGAAACGTGAAAATAGAGACACCAGCCACCATAGTCACATGTTTACCGGGAGCCAGAGCGCCTGACATCAAAGCAAATTTAAAAGTGCTGGCTAATGCTAATCGTACATTTTCTAAGATTATTATTCATGTCGGCACTAATGATGTTCGACTTCGCCAGTCGGAGATCACCAAAATTAACATTAAAGAGGTGTGTGAACTCGCAAGTACGATGGCTGATAGCGTTTTTTGCTCTGGTCCCCTCCCCGTTAAATGGAGTGATGAGATACTTAGCAGACTATCGTCACTCAATGGCTGGTTGTCTAAGTGGTGTCCGCAAAATAACATAGGTTTCATAGACAATTGGAAAAGCTTTTGGGGCAGACCTGACCTGTTGAAAAGAGATGGTATCCATCCCTCCTGGGGTGGTGCCGCTCTTCTCTCTAGTAATTTGGCACATAGTCTTAAAGCTAAACCTTGACTAACTAGGGCCCAGGTCAGGAAGCAGACGGACTGGCTTACCCGACCGTCTGCTAGCTGTCTCGCGTCACAGAAGTCAGATAAATCCCAGCACATAGAGACTCTTTCACCTAAATATTATCACATAGAGACTGTGTCTGTTCCACGAATGAGTAAATACAAAAAAACACCAAAACTATTCAACGGTTAAAAATTTAATTGATGTCCAACAAATAAACAACAGATATAATACAGATGAACAAATGATAAAGCTCGGGCTGCTGAATATTCAATCCCTTTCCTCAAAAACGCTTATTGTTAATGATATGATTACAGATAATAATTTAGATGTGCTGTGTTTGACAGAAACCTGGCTAAAACCTGACGACTACATTACTTTAAATGAGTCCACCCCACAAGATTATTGTTATAAACACGAGCCGCGTCTGAAAGGTAAAGGGGGAGGTGTTGCTGTAATTTATAATAATATCTTCAGTATTACTCAGAAGTCTAGTTCCCTTTCAGTCAGTACACTACGAGTTACGTCAGTTACTGACGAAATGGGGGTTTGCTTAGAAGCCAATCGCCTTTGAGCTCTACAAAACGAGCCAATGGCATGAAAATGCCATGGGTCTGCGGAATTTGCATGCCGCAACCCCGCCCCACCGTGTGGGTATAAAGGGCGTTGCGTGGCAATCTCGCATTATGTTTCTGCTTCAGAGCCGAGTATTACTGCCTGAGCGTTTTTTCTCTTCAAGACGAGTATCTCTCCAGAGTGTTGGTGTTACGGCGCGTTCCAGCGAGTTCCGCATTCCTGTCTGATCTGTGCAGTGATCTAGCACAGCGTGCGCGTTCTCCCTGGGTGCTTCAGCATTTCTGTAGAGTAAACACTCTTCTCTAAAAGAGCTGCATGCGGCACGTCTTTTTCAAGATGTCTCGACCGTGCTCCGTTTCTGGGTGCGGTCGGCTGGTGGCTCCGTTTGACGGGCATGATCGCTGTTTGGCGTGCTTGGGTCTTGTGCACGCCGAGCGCGCGTTCATGGATGAGTCATGTTCCCACTGCTGGAACATGGCCATCTCAGTGTTGCGATCGAGACTCAGTGATCTCCGTAGTGGAGGGAGAGTCCCCTCTACCACACCCCAATCTATTTCCTCCACGAGAGGGAATACTTTGGCTGGTGGTCAGGGTGATCTGAGGGTGACGGTGTGGGCCAACCCGACGAATCCTCCTCGGGCCACACCCCCCTCTAGCACACCGGCGGAGGACTCCATGTCGATCGCCGCATCACAAGGTGGGCTGGATTCCTCCGTAGATGACGATTCGGCTGTGTTGCCTCCTTCGGGAGCTCCAGCATTGCCCGAGTCCGATCCGGAGCTCACAGCCATGCTTTCCACCCTCCGCCATGTCCCGAGCGTTCTCGGTTAGATGATTGGTATCTGGGGGCGGCCTGTGCCGAAGGCGCCCGTCAGCCCCCAGTGCCATTCTTCCCGGAGGTGCATGAAGAGGTGTCGAAATCGCGGAAGTCTCCCTTGACTTTTCGCGATCGCTCGGCAGCCACTTCCACCTTCACTGCCCTCGATGGCGGCGCGGTGAAAGGGTACACTAGGGTTCCCCCTGTTGAGCGCTCTGTTGCGATGCAACTGTGTCCGTAGAGAGGTGCGACATGGCGTGGTGACCCAAAGCACCCGTCCAAGGCTTGTAGGTTTACGTCTACTTTGGTGGTGAAGACCTACAGAGCTGCGGGCCAGGCCGCGTCCGCCCTGCATGCGATGGCCACCCTACAGGTCTATCAGGCTAAGGTGCTCAGAGACATGCACAAGGGTAATGCTGACCCCGCATTAATGCAGGAGTTGCGGGCGGCCACCGACCTCGCTCTACGAGCAACGAAGATGACCACTCGCTCTCTCGGTCAGGTGATGTCCACTTCGGTGGTCCAGAAGCGGCATTTATGGCTCAACCTGGCTGATATGCGAGAATCTGAGTGAATCCTCAATTCTCCCATTTCCCAGGATGGGCTATTCGGCAGTCCAGGACTTCGCCCAACAGTTCTCGACCACTCAGAAACAGACTGAGGCGATTAAGCACATTCTGCCCCGGCGGCCAGCTGCTGCCTCCACCCAGCCGCCGGCTCATAAGCCTCAGTCTGCTCCCTGCCGAGGCCACCCTCCTGCGGCTCCCGCCCCTCCCGCCCGGCCCCAGCAGCAGCCTTCACCCGGGCCGAGGCGGTCCTGAGACGGGCGGCTCGGAGGTGACCTCGGTTCTTTCACAGGAGATGGTAGCAGGACCACTCCTTCCCCCGGTGGAGGGCCGGGGGAGAATCTTTTGTTTTCCCCTTCCCTATCCATGGTTAAAGAAAGAACTGACATTCTCACCTCCGAGCCTCAAGAGGGCGCGGCTGGCAGTGTGCGACGCCCAGCAGCCTCGCCACTCTTGGCCCCCTCTGTCGCCAGCCCCCTGGCAGACGAGACCCCCGTGGAACGCTGGTCCTTCCCTGGTCTCCTCTGTCAGGGCGCGGAATTCGACCCCGCCCACACCTCGGGACGCCCCCACGCCTCCCATGTCTGGGCCGGTCATTCCGCCTCGCTGCCCCATCGGGGGTACGCCTGTGGTTCGCATTACCCCTCTGGTTCAGTTCTTGGGAGCCTGGCTAGCGCTTCCCAACCTGTCCAGGTGGCTCGCTCGCACCATCAGGTTCGGCTATGCGATCCAGTTCGCCTGGTCTCCTCCCTGTTTTCGGGGAGTCCGCTATACCGTGGTGGGTGGCAACGCCCCTGTCATGCGTGCGGAGGTCGACACCCTACTGGCGAAGGGTGCGATCGAGATCGTCCCTCCAGCCGAGATGGAGTCCGGCTTCTACAGCCCTTACTTCATCGTACCCAAGAAAACCGGTGGGTTACGGCCAATCCTGGACCTGCGCGTCTTGAACCGAACCCTTCACAGGCTTCCATTCAAGATGTTGACAGCCAAACACATCTTCGAGTGCGTTCGTCCTTTGTATTGGTTTGCAGCGATCGACCTGAAGGGCGCGTACTTTCATGTCTCCATTCTACCTCTACACAGGCCGTTTCTACGGTTTGCCTTCGAGGGGCAGGCATATTAGTACACGGTTCTCCCTTTCGGGCTAGCCCTGTCCCCTCGCGTCTTCATGAAGGTCGTCGAGGCAGCCCTTGTGCCGCTCAGGCAACACGTGGTTTGCATCCTGAATTATCTCGACGACTGGCTGATTCTAGGCCACTCTCGGGATCAGGTTTGCGAACACAGGGACCTGGTGCTTCAGCACCTCGCCCGTCTGGGCCTTCGGGTCAACTGGGAAAAGAGCAAACTCTCCCCAGTGCAGAGGATCTCTTTTCTCGGTATGGAAATTGACTCGGTCGCCATGTACGCGCAGCTTACGAGTGAGTGCGCGCAGTCTCTGCTGACTTGTCTTCGCCATTTCGAGGACAAGAGTGCGGTTCCACTGAAACTTTTTCAGAGGCTCCTGGGGCATATGGCATCCCCTCGCGTCTTCACGAAGGTCGTTGAGGCAGCCCTTGTGCCGCTCAGGCAACACGTGGTTCGCATCCTCAAATATCTCGACGACTGGCTGATTCTAGGCCACTCTCGGGATCAGGTTTGCGAACACAGGGACCTGGTGCTTCAGCACCTCGCCCGTCTGGGCCTTCGGGTCAACTGGGAAAAGAGCAAACTCTCCCCAGTGCAGAGGATCTCTTTTCTCGGTATGGAAATTGACTCGGTCGCCATGTACGCGCAGTCTCTGCTGACTTGTCTTCGCCATTTCGAGGACAAGAGTGCGGTTCCACTGAAACTTTTTCAGAGGCTCCTGGGGCATATGGCATCCGCAGCCGCGGTGACGCCGCTCGGTTTGCTTCATATGAGACCGCTATGGAGTCAGAAGCATCTGAGGTCGCTTCGTGCCATTCACATCCCGGGAGACCTGAATCGTGCAGCCGACGAGCTGTCACGCTTTCAGCCGCTTCCGGGGGAATGGAGACTCCATCCCCAGACGGTTCAGCTGATTTGGGAACAGTTCGGCGATGCACAGATAGATCTGTTTGCCTCCCATGACTCTTCCCATTGCCGCTGGTACTACTCCCTGACCGAGGGGACCCTCGGCACGGACGCACAGCTTCACAGCTGGCCGCGGGGCCCACACAAGTATGCGTTTCCCCCAGTGAGCCTTCTCGCCTTCTCGTTCTGTGCAAGATCAGGGACGACAGGAAGCAGGTCCTTTTGGTCTCCCCATATTGGCCCGGCCGGACCTGGTTCTCAGAACTCGTACTCCTTGCGACAGCCCTTCCCTGGTCGATCCCTCTGAGGAAGGACCTCCTTACTCAGAGACGGGGCACCATATAGTACCCACGTCCCGACCTCTGGAACCTCCACGTGTGGAACCTGGACGGGACACGGTAGGTTTGAGTACCCTGCCACCTCAGGTGGCGGCTACCATCACTTCCGCTAGGGCCTTGTCCATGAGACACGCCTATGCGGTGAAGTGGAACCTCTTCGTCACCTGGTGTTCCTCTCGCCGAGAGGACCCCAGGAAATGGGGTCCTCTCGGCGAGAGATTAGCGGTTGGCTAATTGTTGGTGATTTTAATATCCATGTAGACAATGAAAAAGACGCATTGGGATTGGCATTTAGAGACATTCTAAACTCTATTGGAGTTAGGCAACACGTATCAGGACCCACTCATCGCCGTAATCATACTTTAGACCTAATATTGACACATGGAATTAATGTTGATACCGTTGAAATTCTGCAGCAGAGCGATGACATCTCAGATCATTACCTAGTATCATGTATACTTAATTTAGCAAAGCCGTCCCCTCGCTTCAAATATGGCAGGACTATCACTGCTGCGACTAAAGATTTCTTTATAAATAAACTTCCTCATCAGTTTCATCTCCTCAGCATCCCAGATAGCCCAGAGGAACTCGATGTTGCAACAGAAACTATTGACTCTCTCTTTTCCAGCACTTTAGACACAGTTGCTCCTCTGCGCTTAAAGAAGATTAAAGAAAATAGTCCAACGCCGTGGTACAACGAGCACACTCGGGCCCTTAAAACAGCAGCCAGAAAAATGGAGCGCAGCTGGAAGAAAACAAAACTGGAAGTTTTTTGCATTTCGTGGAAAGAGAGCATGATTTCATACAGAAAGGCCGTAAAAACGGCTAGATCTGCTTATTTCTCGACTCTCTTAGAAGAAAACAAACACAACCCTAGGTATTTATTCGATACAGTGGCTAAGTTAACCAAAAATAAAGCTTCAACTTCTGATGTCTGCCAACAGCACAGCAGTAATGACTTTATGAACTTCTTTTAAAAAAAAAATTATAACCATGCAGCCGTCTACTACTGTATCACATCAGACAGAGCATTGTAGTGTCACTGAGGAAAAATTACATTCATTCACTGCTATAGGAGAAGAAGAATTGGCTAAACTCATTAAATCATCTAAATCAACAACATGTATGCTCGACCCTATACCGACTAAACTACTAAAAGAGATGCTTCCAGAGGTCATTGATCCTCTTCTTCATATCATTAATTCATCCTTGACTTTAGGATATGTACCGAAAACTTTTAAGTTAGCTATTATTAAACCACCTATTAAAAAACTGCAACTTGATCCTACAGAATTAGTCAATTACAGACCAATCTCAAATCTACCCTTTCTGTCAAAAATACTAGAAAAGGCAGTGTCCTCACAATTATGCTCCTTTTTAGAAAGAAATGGTATCTGTGAGGATTTCCAGTCAGGATTTAGACCGTATCATAGTACTGAGACTGCTCTCATTAGAGTTACAAATGATTTACTCTTATCATCCGATCGTGGTTGTATCTCTCTGTTAGTGTTACTCGATCTTAGCGCTGCATTCGATACCATCGACCACAACATTCTTTAGAATAGACTCGAAAATTATGTTGGCATTAGTGGAATTGCATTGGCATGGTTTAAATCATACTTATCTGACCGTTATCAGTTTGTAGCAGTAAATTAAGAGATGTCACACCGATCACAAGTTCAATATGGAGTACCGCAAGGCTCAGTGCTAGGACCGTTGCTTTTTACCCTGTACATGCTACCACTGGGAGATATAATTAGGAAGCATGGCGTTAGTTTTCATTGTTATGCTGACGATACTCAGCTCTATATTTCTTCATGCCCTGACGAAACTTACCAATTCACAAGATCAACGGAATGCATAACTGATATAAAAAATTGGATGACTAGTAATTTCCTGCAACTTAATTCAGAAAAAAATGAATTTTTAATTATTGGACAAAAAAACTCCACATGTAGTAACCTAGAATACTGTCTAACACTTGATGGCTGCTCTGTCAAGTCCTCGTCGTCAGTTAGGAACCTGGGTGTGCTCTTTGATACCAATCTTTCATTTGAAAGCCACGTTTCTAGCATCTGTAAAACTGCATTCTACCATCTTAAAAATATATCTAAATTACGGCATATGCTTTCAATGCAAAATGCTGAACAGTTAGTTCATGCGTTCATGACCTTAAGGCTAGATTATTGTAATGCTCTACTGGGGGGTTGCCCTGCTCGCTTAATAAATAAACTGCAGCTGGTCCAAAACGCAGCAGCTCGAGTTCTTACTAGAACCAGGAAGTATGACCATATTAGCCCGGTTCTGTCAACACTGCACTGGCTCCCTATTAAACATCGCATACATTTTAAAATCTTGCTAATTACTTACAAATCACTAAATGGTTTAGCTCCCCAGTACTTGAGCGAGCTCTTAACGCATTTTACTCCATCACGTCTATTGCGGTCTCAAAACTCTGGCCAGTTGATAATACCTAGAATATCAAAATCAACTGCAGGCGGTCGATCCTTTTCCTATTTAGCACCTAAACTCTGGAATAGCCTTCCTAGCATTGTTCGGGAAGCAGACACACTCTGTCAGTTTAAATCTAGACTAAAAACGCATCTCTTTACTATGGCATACACATAAAACATTTTTAATTTATATTTTATTCAAATTGTTAGGCTGCATTAACTAGGTCAGCCGGAACCGGGAACACTTCCCATAACACCTGATGTACTCGTTACATCATAAGAAGAATGGCATCTACGCTAATGTTAGTCTCTCTGTTTATCCTGAGGTTTACCGCAGTCAGCCAGATCCAGGCCGTATCCAGATCAGATGGTGGACATTACCAACGCATCCCTGAAGTGTCTGCAGAGACCGTGTCAATTAGTCTACCCTCTGAAATTGCTCATCGACATGGCATCCTCAATGGATCCATCTCTGGTGTGATGACTCGATATTTCGAATATTCCTATTTAATAATTGTTTAATCGATACGCCATCCTCAATAAACCCGTCTCCGGCGTGATGCCTCCGATCTTTCGAATATTCCGATCTAATATTATTTCTGACCTAAAAGGCTGCCAAAATAATAATCATACACTGTTTGTTAATTTGCCAGAGAAGAACTGGCACTCCGACTGAGCCTGGTTTCTCCCAAGGTTTATTTTTCTCCATTAGGACACCTGATGGAGTTTTGGTTCCTTGCCACTGTCGCCTTTGGCTTGCTCAGTTGGGGACACAAAATGTTCAAATAAATATCCAAATAAATGTAATTACTAAACTAAATTAACTATGTCAACTACATTACTTGAATATATATTATAATTGAAATGAGCTAGATGACATCACCGTTTTCTCCAGAGCGGCTGTACAGCCGAATCAAATTCAGTTTCATTATTTTCCTGTTTCCTGTGAAGCTGCTTTGAAACAATCTGCATTGTAAAAAGCGCTATATAAATAAAGTTGACTTGACTTGACTTGACAATCTGATATCACTCGGAAATCTTTATTTGAAAAACAACTTTCAAAACAGATTTACAACACTTCTTATCCATTTCTCTTGCTTGGCTTCTGAAGTGAAACGATAAGTGTTTGTAAGAAAAATACCAATATTTAAAAAAAATTTAAACCGTAGACTAACGAAAAAGAAGAAGAGGAACGAGGAGCCAAGCAAGAGAAACAAAACGTGCCTCTCTCTGTCAGGACTTTATTATTTGAAATGAAAAGTTTATTTTAAAAAATGAATAAATGAATAAGAAGTGTCGTAAATCTGTTTTGAAAGTTGTTTTTCAAATAAATGTTTCCGAGTCATATCAGATTTTGTATGTGCTTTTTATTGTACTTACCCTGTAACTACATGAAACAAGAGAGGAACAAGCACCACTTTAATTTACAGCCCGTAGATTCATACTTACCCTTTAACTACATGAAACAAGAGGGGAACAAGCACTACTTACCCTGTAACTACATAGATAAAAATACTTATAATTTGTTCATTTTCCTTATAGTTACCCCTTTATTCCCCAAATATTACATATTGTTCCTGTTACAGTACAGAAGGGACGGAGACAAGAAGTATGGGAAGTGGTGTTTATTTTGAGCAGACCAGTATGATGACGGAAGTGCAGGTGACTGGTGATGAGGATCGTGAGAGGTGGACGGAGGAATCTTGGAGAAGTCGCTCGGAATACTTGCTGTTGAGATCGCTGGAGAGAGGTGTGGAATGGAGAAGAGGATGGAGACACACACACACGAGGGTGGAACACAGGAGACTCTTTGGAGGGAACAATGGAAGAAGGTAAGTAGCATATAAGAAGTCCTTGAAGTAAGCATAGAGGTAAGTACCAATTACAAACGAGACCGGACAGTGACTGAGCGTGTGAGTGTGTCTTTTGTACTGTGGGTGATTGGAGTGATGATGAGCTGCAGGTGCGCGTGATCAGTACTCAGGGGAAGGCGTGCGCTGTGATTGACTGACGTGGGAGCCTGGCGGGTCTGTGACAGTTCCCTTATACCTACGTAATTACTTTATAGTTACACTATAATTGCCTAAAGTTACGCTGTAAATTCGTTTTACTTATGCAGTACTTTCCGGGCTGTAATCTAAAGCATTACCAAAGTCTGTTTGCAAAGCCTGTGCCGGAATTGCGACTGATTTACAAAATAATCCACAGTGAATTACAGAAGTCAAGTCAAAGTCAACTTTATTTATATAGCGCTTTTTACAATGCAGATTGTTTCAACGCAGCTTCACAGTGTTAAACAGGAAAATAATGCAACAGAATTTGATTCGGCTGTACACCAACTTTGGAGAAAACTGGTCAGTCATCTAGCTCATTTCAATTGTCATATAGTGTCAATGCGGGCAGATCCCTAATTTAGTTCATATAGTTAATTAAGTTTAGTAATTACATTTATTTGGGTATTAAGTTGAAAATTTAGTGTCCCCAACTGAGCAAGCCAAGCCAAAGGCGACAGAGGCAAGGAACCAAAACTCCATCAGGTGGCATAATGGCGGAAAATAAACCTTGGGAGAAACCAGGCTCAGTCGGGGTGCCAGTTCTCCTCTGGTCAAGAACACAAATAAACAATGCTAAACTGAGACATTCACATTGTTGAAAATAAATAAGCACATTCCTAGCATTAGGATCGTTGGGAAGGTAAGTCCAGTGATCCTGTAACACTCCAGTGGGCAGGGCCAACGTTGTCATGATGAAGTAGGTGTTGATCTTCTTCTGCAGAGGCGGCTTTTTTAGGCATATTTCACAATGAGTCGTTTGCTGGGCTTGGTAACAATAAAAGCAGTTTTTGGACTAACAAGGAAGATTTCAGTTCTGAAACTAACAGGATATTCAGCAGGATATTTTGACCTCTTATATGTCAAAGGCTCAAAGAAATTTTGATTTCTTAGTTCATGAAATAAAATAAAATCTGCAAATATTAATACAGAATGCAGCTATTTCACAACAATTCTGAAGCCGTCTCATCAAATCAGATTTTAGAGCATTAGTTAACATTAAGTAACAATGAAAAATTCTTCTAAAGCATGTTAATTTCAACATATACTAATTATTATTAAAATCATTTAACATGAAATAACAATTAACAGTTGAATAACGTTAACAAAAACTAATAAATACCATAACCAATTAATTGCTTATTGTTAGTTAAAGTTTAAAGTGTTTACCAATATATTAATATTTATATAGCGCTTTATACAATACAGATTGATTCAAAGCAGCATTGACTTTATATAATTTTACTCTTATAAAGAAATATAGAGACATTTATTCCGTACAACAAAAGAGTTTTTATCTCTAAATATTGAATGCATTCTCCTCCTGGAGTCTGTTAAATAACATATTTTATTCATAATTCAGTTTGACATCATTTTCATCATCTGTGGCGGTGTTTATGCCGCTCTGAGACTGAACAGATGAGGGCAAGGATTCCAGAACTGAATGCCGAACTATACGGAGTTGCCTGTTTATCAGATTCTTTCCAGAGATCAGATCGATTGACTTTCACAGCCAAAAGAACAGTGAATCAATACCTGAGACCGCTTATCAGTTTCCTCCTGGTCACATGACCCCACCCGATTTCTGCTGCTAGGGTTTGTTTTAAATGTTTCAGGTGAACTTCGGCTTGTTGATGTTTTAATAACGCTTCGCTTTGATGCTGCAAAACAAGGTTTAAATTAATAAAGCACAGCAGAAGATGCCCAGGGTGTGGAGAATATTTCAGTGAATTCTCTTCACTTGTCCACAGTCAAAAGAGTCTGTGGGAAATGTTACTGTTTTATCTTCCACCAGGCAAAAACTATACGGATCGTTTAGAAAAGTACAGGTTGCCTTTCAGTCAGTACACTATGAGTTACGTCAGTTACTGACAGAATGGGGGTTTCGCTTAGAAGCCAATCGCCTTCGAGATCTACAAAACAAGCCAATGGCATGGGAATGCCATGGGTCTTCGGAATTTGCATAGCGCAACTCCGCCCACCCTCGTGGGTATAAAAGGAGCTGCGCTGCAATCTCACATTATGTTTCAGAGCCGAGTGTTCACTTGCCTTCCTGAACTTTCTACTCTTCAAGACGAGCGTCTCTCCAGAGGGTTGGTGTTACGGCGTGTTCCAGCAAGTTCCGCATTCCTGTCTGATCTAGCATTCCTGTGTTCTCCCTGGGCGCTTCGGCATTCTTGCAGAGCTTTTTCTTCTCTAAAAGAGCTACACGTGTCATGTTTCATTCGGAGCACCGGTGGACTCTGGATTCCTCCGGAGAGGAGGATTCAGCTGTGCTGCCTCCCTCAGGAGTCCCAGCATTGCCTGAGTCCGATCCGGAGCTCACAGCCATGCTTGCCTGGGCAGCTGAGAGCATCGTGCTTGAGTGGAACCCTCCCTTACGAAAATGAACCATGGTTTTACTGCAAGTAAAACCAAAAAACCATGGTTATTGTAGTTAAACCATGGTAATCACAAATTAACCATGGTTTTGCTACTCTAACTATAGTTTAACCATGGTATTTGTGGTAAAACTGTGGTTATATAAATGGTAATCAATTATCCCAAAAACCATGGTTACTACACTTTTACTATAATAAAACCATGGTTATTTTTCGTAAGGGCTCCGCCAGGTTCCCCCTGTTGAGCGCTCTGTTGCGATGCAACATGGCGTGGTGACCCAAAGCACCCGTCCAAAGCCTATAGGTTTACGTCTACTTTGGTGGCGAAGACCTATAGAGCTGCGGGCCAGGCCGTGTCTGCCTTGCATGCTATGGCTATCCTTCAAGTCCATCAGGCGAAGGTACTCAGAAACATGCACGAGGGCAATGCTGACCCCGCACTTATGCAGGGGTTGCGTACGGCAACCGACCTCGCCCTACGGGAGACGAAGGTTACCGCATGCTCTCTCGGTCAGGTGATGTCCACTGCTGTAGTCCAGGAACGTCATCTATGGCTCAACCTGGCAGATATGCGGGAGGCTGAGCAAACACGTTTCCTCAACTCCCCTATCTCCCAGGCTGGGCTATTTCGGCAGGGCGGTCGAGGACTTGCCCAACAGTTCTCGGTCGCACAAAAGCAGACTGAGGCGATCAAACATATTCTGCCCCGGCGGCCCGCTGCTGCCTCCACCCATGCCGCCGGCACAGACGCCTCAGCCTGCTCCCCGTTGAGGCCGCCCTCCTGTGGCTCCCACCCCTCCCGCCCGACCCCAACAGCAGCCTACACCTGGGCCAGGGTGCAGAGGAGATCGCAGGAAGGCCGTCCAGCCCGTCTCTGCTCCTAAACCTGGTAAACAGCAGGCCAAGCGGCACTCCTGAGATGGGCCACTCGGAGGTGAACTCGGTTCTTTCCCAGGATAAGGTAACAGGACCACTCCTTCCCCCGGTGGAGAATCCTTGGTTTTTCCCTTCCGCCGCTGGCCTCACGGTCGGCGGCACCCTATTCATTGTTAAAGAAAGAACTGACACAATCACCTCCAAGCCCCAAGAGGGCGTGGCTGGCAGTGTGCGATGCGATTCAGTTCGCACGGTCTCCTCCCCGGTTTCTGGGAGTCCGCTATACCATGGTGGGTGGCAATGCCCCTGTCATGCGTGCTAAGATCGACACCCTGCTGGCCGAAATGAAGTCTGGCTTCTACAGCCCCTACTTCATTGTACCCAAGAAGAGCGGTGGGTTACGGCCAATCCTGGACCTGTGCGTCTTGAACCGAACCCATCACAGGCTTCCATTCAAGATATTGACTGCCAAACGCATTTTCGAATGCGTTTGTCCATCGGATTGGTTTGCAGCGATTGACCTGAAGGACACGTACTTTCATGTCTCCATTCTTCCTCGACACAGACCGTTTCTACGGTTTGCCTTCGAGGGGCAGGCATACCAGTATGCGGTACTCCTATTCGATGTGCACGGCAACAGGGCACGCTCCGGGTCCCAGTCACTCTTACCGTCAAACCTTCACCCCGTGGTCGAACCTTGGAGTGCCCCTAGAACGAGTTTCCAGGCATGTTGTTGTATCAACAGATGCCACAGGCTGGGGTGCAATGGACATGCTGCCGCGGGCTCCTGGAAAGGACCCCAGAGCCTATGGCATGTCAATTGCCTCGAGTTGCTGGCTGTACGTTTTGCTCTGCACCGCTTTCAAACCCTGCTGAAGGACAAACACGTACTGGTCCATTCAGACAACACTGCGACAGTAGCGTACATCTACCCGACAAGGTGGTCTACGCTCCCACCGGATGTTGCAACTCGCCTGCCATCTCCTCCATTGGAGTCAGAAGCATCTGAGGTCGCTTCGTGCCGTTCACATCCCGGAAGACCTGAATCGTGAAGCCGATGAGCTCTCACAGTTTCAGCCACTTCCGGGGGAATGGAGACTCCATCCCCAGACGTTCAGCTGATTTGGGAATAGTTCGGCGACGCACAGATAGATCTGTTTGCCTCCCACGACTCTTCCCATTGGGGACCCTCGGCACGGATGCACAAGTTCCTTTCGATGAAAGTGGCGCTCTTGATTACCCTAGCTTCCATCAAGAGGGTAGGGGACCTGCAGGCATTTTCGGTTGACTAAGCATGCCTGGAATTCAGGCGGCTAACTCTCACATTATCTTGAGACCCCGGCCTGGATACGTGCCCAAGGTTCCCACCAATCCTTTCAAGGATCAGGTGGTGAACCTGCAAGCGCTGCCACTGGAGGAGGCAGACCCAGCCTTGGCACTTCTCTGTCCAGTACGCGCCCTTCGTGCTTACGTAGACAGGACGCAGTGTTTCAGGACCTCAGACCAGCTCTTTGTCTGTTATGGAGGGCAGCAGAAAGGGAAGGCTCTCTCCAAGCAGAGGTTGTCTCACTGGATAGTGGACACCATTGTCCTGGCATATCAGATTCAGGGCCTGTCATGCTCCCTAGGAGTTAAGGCACACTCCACCAGGAGTGTAGCCTCCTCTTGGGCTACACGGTATTTCTCTTCGAGCATGTGTCTTCTCAGCAGGTAAACAAAATGCGAGATTGCCGCACAGCTCCTTTTATGCCCACGAGGGTGGGCGGAGTTGCGCTATACAAATTCCGCAGACCCATGGCATTCTCATGCCATTGGTTCATTTTGTAGATCTCAAAAGCGATTAGCTTCTAAGCAAAACCCCCATTCCGTCAGTAACTGACGTAACGTCTCCGTTCCCTTCAGGGAACGATACCTACGTAACCGAGACGTTTGAGCAAACCCTTAACCTACACTGTAAAAAACTACAGCAAAATAGTTTTAATAGCAGAAGACTGTAAGAAATGGTTAAAGGTAAATTGCCTTACTACATACATTTGTTACATGTAATTTTTCTGTAAAATACTGTTAAATTGACAGCACAACCCCCCCCCCCCCCTTTTTTTGTAATTGTAGGTATGAAACCGTGATGTTTGCCTCAGCAAACGCTACTTTCGATGAATAATTATTGTTTCCAAACAGATAATTGATTGGATAAAAAAGTTTTGCATCAGTGTTATTTTACAGAGATATTATTATTATCGTTTTTTATTAATATTTTAAATATTTTACTTAATATTTACTTTTTATTTTTATATTTGCTGTTTTCATTTTAATTTTAGTTAAAGTTTTAGTAATTTTTTGTGTTGTTTTTAAATGTTTTTATATATATTTTTATTATAATTTTTTGTTTCAAGTAACAAAAATGGTTTTAGTTTCAGTTAACTATAATAACCCTGGTATTTTATTATACATAATCACACCTCATTTATAAAAATCTAGAAGTATAAAATGTATAAAAAGAAGTGCATATTAAATTGCCATTTAAAGCAAAGCAGATTTTTGGTAACACTTTATTTTAGGGTCCAATTCTCACTATTAGCATGCATATTACAAGGATATTGTCTGTTTGTTAGTACTTATTAATACCTTATTCTGCATGAATATATTCTACATCCCATAATCCTACCCAATACCTAAACTTAACAACTACCTTACTAACTATTAATAAGCAGTAATTAGGAGTTTATTGAGGCAAAAGTTGTAGTTAATAGTGAGAATTGGACCCTAATCTAAAGTGTGACCAGATTTTTTTAATGCAAAATTCTTCCAAAGTTGATATGTGAAGTGCTCGAAAAGGCTTGTATTTAGTGGACAAACTGGAAAAGCACTTGCAAAAAGTTTGATCAACAAGAGCCTCTATCCTCATGTAATGAAAGGCATCATTAAAGCCTGTGTGGATTTACAGCAGCAGTTACCAGAGATTTAATGTCGAACAGTTTGACTCTCTGATCAGAGCACAGTTTTCTGGGCATCCCGCCCAAGACGTAAATTAAGGTAAAAAGTCTTAAGAGAAGATGTGCCAAAAAAATATGATGGAGATTTATAAGATATTGAGTTGTTATTTCCTAAACATCTCTCTTGGGATTAGATATATCTCCAATCCACTTTGCATTACAGCGTTCATGATGCAGAGTAATTACTTTAGTGCACAATTTACACTGATTGCTTTATTGATTAAGTCCTTTAACATTATTACATGAGCAGAGTAATTCAAAATAATCACTTATTATTATATTGTGGTGCTTCTTGTAATTGTTGGTACACTTGATTATTCGTATTGCTGTTGTAAATAATTCTTACATTTATTGTGTTACACAGATATTGCAATGTTAAGTGCTCTTCTCCCCAAGAATAACTATTAAAATATCCCACGAGACTTATTGCAAATTGTTTTTGCAAATTTGTTTCAGCAAATTGTTCAGATATTGCATATGAAAAGGCAACTGCTAATTATGGCATGTTTCATTAGCCTATGTTAAATATGAAATATTAGAGTTAATATAAATGTCACTAGGGCTTTTGTGATTTCAAATTAAATGAAAAATATATTTTCCATGTTTGGACACTTTTCATGACTCTACTCCCTCTTTTGCATATACAGGGAGTGCAGAATTATTAGGCAAGTTGTATTTTTGAGGATTAATTTTATTATTGAACAACAACCATGTTCTCAATGAACACAAAAAACTCATTAATATCAAAGCTGAATATTTTTGTATCAATATTTTAAGTAGTTTTTAGTTTTAGCTATTTTAGGGGGATATCTGTGTGTGCAGGTGACTATTACTGTGCATAATTATTAGGCAACTTAACAAAAAACAAATTTATACCCATTTCAATTATTTATTTTTACCAGTGAAACCAATATAACATCTCAACATTCACAAATATACATTTCTGACATTCAAAAACCAAACAAAAACAAATCAGTGACCAATATAGCCACCTTTCTTTGCAAGGACACTCAAAAGCCTGCCATCCATGGATTCTGTCAGTGTTTTGATCTGTTCACCATCAACATTGCGTGCAGCAGCAACCACAGCCTCCCAGACACTGTTCAGAGAGGTGTACTGTTTTCCCTCCTTGTAAATCGCACATTTGATGATGGACCACAGGTTCTCAATGGGGTTCAGATCAGGTGAACAAGGAGGCCATATCATTAGATTTTCTTCTTTTATACCCTTTCTTGCCAGCCACGCTGTGGAGTACTTGGACGCGTGTGATGGAGCATTGTCCTGCATGAAAATCATGTTTTTCTTGAAGGATGCAGACTTCTTCCTGTACCACTGCCTGAAGAAGGTGTCTTCCAGAAACTGGCAGTAGGACTGGGAGTTGAGCTTGACTCCATCCTCAACCCGAAAAGGCCCCACAAGCTCATCTTTGATGATACCAGCCCAAACCAGTACTCCACCTCCACCTTGCTGGCGTCTGAGTCGGACTGGAGCTCTCTGCCCTTTACCAATCCAGCCACGGGCCCATCCATCTGGCCCATCAAGACTCACTCTCATTTCATCAGTCCATAAAACCTTAGAAAAATCAGTCTTGAGATATTTCTTGGCCCAGTCTTGACGTTTCAGCTTGTGTGTCTTGTTCAGTGGTGGTCGACTTTCTGCCTTTCTTACCTTGGCCATGTCTCTGAGTATTGCACACCTTGTGCTTTTGGGCACTCCAGTGATGTTGCAGCTCTGAAATATGGCCAAACTGGTGGCAAGTGGCATCTTGGCAGCTGCACGCTTGACTTTTCTCAGTTCACGGGCAGTTATTTTGCGCCTTGGTTTTTCCACACGCTTCTTGCGACCCTGTTGACTATTTTGAATGAAACGCTTGATTGTTCGATGATCACGCTTCAGAAGCTTGGCTATTTTAAGACTGCTGCATCCCTCTGCAATATATCTCACTATTTTTGACTTTTCTGAGCCTGTCAAGTCCTTCTTTTGACCCATTTTGCCAAAGGAAAGGAAGTTGCCTAATAATTATGCACACCTGATATAGGGTGTTGATGTCATTAGACCACACCCCTTCTCATTACAGAGATGCACATCACCTAATATGCTTAATTGGTAGTAGGCTTTCCAGCCTATACAGCTTGGAGTAAGACAACATGCATAACGAGGATGATGTGGTCAAAATACTAATTTGCCTAATAATTCTGCACTCCCTGTATATTTGCATCTCTGTGAAAATGTGCATCTCACTCTCTCTTTTTTTAATGAAATATGGTACTGATGAAAAAGCAGTGCAAATATTCACCTTAAATATTAAATATTCTGTGTAAATTTAATACTAATGTTGAGAAACGCTGGAGGAAAGTTTTAAAGAGCCCATGTTATGCCCTTTTACAAAGTCTTGATGACGTTTTTGGGCTCTACTAGAACAGGTTTTCCTGCTTGAATGTTGACTATTTTCCTCATATTCTCCATTGTTGCAGCTCGTCTCTTCCCAGTCTGTCAGTAACGCTCTGTTTAGTTCCTGTCTCTATGAAGCCCCTCCTTCTGAAAAGCACACTGTGCTCTGATTGGTCGGCTGGAGCAGTGTGTTGTGATTGGTCAAGTGTTTGGGAAATGACCCGCTCCTTACCATAACCATCAGTTTCAACACACTACTAACTAACTCAACCAGGCCCTGCCCCTTTATTCTGCGTATGAATGATTTAAATGAGGAATATTGTGACGTGTTGGTTCCTGAAGAAAACTCAAGACTACAATGGAGGCGTTTCAGGAGTTCAGAAACACTGACACTGATATAGAGAAGAACTCCCACTGGAGGGACGCTTTCATGCTCATACAGCAACATTACACACTAAAGAGAGATGAACATAGAGAAAAAGCAGAATAGCTCCTCTTTAACATCTCATTCCCTCTAGTGCCACAGACGCGGTCAGCAGAGATCCTTCCTCCTCTTCCTCTGTGTTTTTTGTGTAGTCTCTGGACTCACAGGATTCAGCCCTTTGACTCCTGCAGTCTTTGGAGTGTAAATTGCGGATGTTCTAACAAGACCATAGAGAAACCACAGGATCAGAGTTTACTTGACTGACCTTGTATGTGTGTCTCACTGCCTGCAGATGATCCGACCCACCAGAACCCTGCTCTAGTGGACCATTACAGGATCAGCATTTCACAGGTGTGTCAGAGCATTATTGAGCCATAAAACACACATTAGTCATTAAGTGATAATAGTCTGTCATAATTCACTTACCCTCATGTCGTTCTTATGATGGTCATGCTGCTCTTCTGTCACTCAAACTTGGAAACCTTAAGCCTACTGTCTCTTATTTGGTATGCAAATTTATTTAAAATATGAACATGATCAAAAATATGATGTAAACCATGTTGCAATACAGTCCTTCTGTCGTCTGATTAATAGTTAAGACTTTTTATCCAGTGAAAGTCTTTTAGTATAATTTTACAAACGTCCTCCTTCAGCTCGTGCTTCACGATGCATGTGGGGAGCGAAGGCTGGCCTGTGTGGTCCGATCAAACAGACGAGCTACTGTAGCTCAAATTGCTCAAGAAGTTAATGCTGGTTCTGATAGAAAGGTGTCAGAATACACAGTGCATCTCAGTTTGTTGTGTATGGGGCTGCATAGCCGCAGACCAGTTAGGGTGCCCATGCTGACCTCTGTCCACCGCCGAAAGTGCCAACAGTGGCACATGAGCATCAGAACTGGACCACGGAGCAATGGAAGAAGGTGGCCTGGTCTGATGAATCACGTGTTCTTTTACATCACGTGGATGGCCGGGTGCGTGTGCGTGGCTTACCTGGGGAACACATGGCACCAGGATGCACTATGGGAAGAAGGCAAGCCGGCGGAGGCAGTGTGATGCTTTGGGCAATGTTCTGCTGGGAAACCTTGGGTGCCATCCATGTGGATGTTACTTTGACACGTACCACCTACCTAAGCATTGTTGCAGACCATGTACACCCTTTCATAGAAACGGTATTCCCTGGTGGCTGTGGCTCTTTCAGCAGGATAATGCGCCCTGCCACAAAGCACAAATGGTTCAGGAATGGTTTGAGGAGCACAACAACGAGTTTGAGATGTTGACTTGGCCTCCAAATTCCCCAGATCTCAATCCAATCGAGCATCTGTGGGATGTGCTGAACAAACAAGTCCGATCCATGGAGGTGCCACCATGCAACTTACAGGACTTAAAGGATCTGCTGCTAACATCTTGGTGCCAGATACCACAGCACACCTTCAAGGGTCTAGTGGAGTCCATGCCTCGACGGGTCAGGGCTGTTTTGGCAGCAAAAGGGGGACCAACACAATATTAGGAATGTCATAATGTTATGCCTGATAGGTGTATGTTTTAAAACTAAAGAGCTTTGATCATAAAACTAAGCATTTAAATTTCATTTTACTAAGGCATATCATTGGCAGATATTGATATGCATATTATGTATCATTTTATATTTTCTGCTATACTGTTTAAAGATCTCTTTGATTTACATTACAAGCATCAGAATTTCATCATTTTTTGTCCATATAAATATCATCATCTGCACTAAATTATAAATAATAAAATTGAGCTGTTTTTTCCTTCATATTCTTACTGATATAGACATGCTAAGCATCAGACTATATGAGCCATAACAATCTGATGTATAAAATGTAATACTCAACATTTTTTAAAATAATTTATATATTTTGATGAAAGTACTATATAAATATAATTTTAGAAGAAGCATCTATTCCTCGCGCAATATATCACACAAGTCATACTGACTACTTTATGCTGCTTTTTTGGGTCATTTTTAGACTTTGTTAACTCAAGTCCCCATTTATCTTGATTGTATAGAAGAGTCAGGACATTTATCTAAATATCTCCATTTGTGTCCCACAAAAGAAAGAAAGTCATATGAGTTATTTCTGAGTGAATTAACCCTATAATGATGCCATATTAGCATCATGTTTTTAACGTTAAACACAGTTTTGTGGTGGTGTGACATGCTAAGCATCAGTGTAATGTCTTTGGCTCAGTGTTACAGCAGGAGCTCTTCTGGACGGTTTCTAATGACTCAGACAAACACTACAAGCTAATGATGTATTTTCTGTCACGGTCGGACCTGTTCTTCGCTGTTAATGTCCACTGGAGCTTTTCCAGAAGCGTTTTTACCTGCTGCTCTCTTCTACACAGACAAATGGAGCCTCGCCTCACGAGTGGCTTTTAACACAGATCAATTCTTGCTTTCCACTTCCATTATTGTTGCGTTTTAAGCCTGGAGAGGGCCAAAGATAGAGACAGACGATCTGCTCTGCATGTCCTGCAGTCGTACCTGCCAATAGTCTGGAAAACAAGCACATTTGCACTCTGAAGTTCACTATAATGTCCTTCACACAAAAGCATTTTCTCTTTATCACTCATCTATAACCACCTGTCCTCAGATCATAAATCTTGAAGGTCTTCTTTTTAACTTTTGTATATTAAATGAAGAATACATGATTGATGATTTATATCTTCATCTATTGAATTGTCACCAACAAAAATATGATACATTGACAAAATACTATTGTTCATATCACACATGGATTAAATGCAGTAGACATTACATTTTTCTGGTGTTTCTACTGCTAATAATAGTATGTAGGAAAGCATGATTGCGACAGAAAACATCAACAAAATAAAAAAATAAAACTCACAAAATCCTGTGTGACTGCTGAATTCAGGTGAAGTATAGTGAGGGCTCTAGTGAGGGAAAGAACTACAATCCCATGAAGCATTGCGAATGACCTAATCGAATTTAAAAACTATGGAGAAACATAAAACTACTCATTTAAAAATATTGATTAAATACATGTATATTTATTGCAAACTCTTCAAATATATATATATATATATATATATATATATATATATATATATATATATATATACAGACATTTCAGTATTTTGAGAGCGTAGCGAGAGCCGTTCAATGAAGTCATTCGCTATGCTTCATGGGAGTGGGCGGAGCTAAAGTTATGATTGTGGCAACTCTCTGATTGGTGTAATTTTCTGTGCAGCATCATGGGTAATAATAAAATAAGTGTGAGCTGACGGCTTCAACAGAAGCAAATACCATCGATTAACAACCTCTTAGAAAACCAAAAAAATTAAAAATTATGTTTTTGGTGACAATTCAATAGTTGAAGCTGTAAATCATCAATCATGTATTCTTCATTTAATATACAAAAGTTAGGGAGTCAGTAAGATTTTTAAATGTTTTTTAAAAAAAAAAGAACTTTCTTCTGCTCAACATCAAAAATCAAGTAAAAACTGAAATATTATTATAATGTAAAATAATAATAATACAGTAAAGTGTAATTTATTCCTGTGATCAAAGCTAAATTTATCATCATTACTCCAGTCTTCAGTGTCACATGATCCTTCAGAAATCATTCTCATATGAGGATTTGATGCTCAACAAACATTTATGATTATTATCAGTGTTGAAAACAATCAATATTTTGTGTAAACTGTTTCAGGATCTTTGATGAACAGAAAGTTCAGCATTTAGTTGAAAAACATTTTGATCAATTTAATGCATCCTTAATGAATAAAATGCAACAAAACTTTAAAAAATGAATCCAGATTATGTTTATTTAGTTTTGAATGCTGTTTAGCCCCATTTCTGAAGAATCAGTGGCATGTTATGAATAATCATTGACTATGAAAGCCTAACCCTGTCTGTATCGGTTGAAGAATCTCTGTTATGTGACTTTGCTTGAATCGAACGTCACGCCATGTTTTATTCATACTGATTTCTCGCTTTTCTGCTCAATCAAAATCTCTGATCATTGTGAAATGAAATGTGACATCAGCGGCGGCAGAAATAGATCCTCACCTGTCACGATCACTAATTGTCTCGGTGGTGATTGTGAATCCTGCTACCATGAAATGGCTTGTTTTTTGTTTTATTTTATCCTGCAGGTCACATTCCCACTGCCTGCTTTTCTTCTCATCTTTCTCTGAGGTCTCATGCAGTAAAAAATCTCACCAAGAGTTTTTAGTTTCTTCCAACTGAAAACTTCTCATTTATTTTAGTCGATTTCTAATTGTATTGTGCTAAACAGTGAGTTCATAGTGAATTGATTTAGTAGTAATAGAGCACAGCAGTCGGTTCTGGAAGTAAAAACTCAACTCATTTTCTCCATCAGATTCGAGACAAGCAAAACGTGCCAAAAAGAGCACTTTATATATATAGAGCGCTCTCTTGGCACCCAGAGATATTGGAAACAGCTCTTTTTTTTGAAGTTTTGGGTACTGAGCTGTAAAGAGCTGTTTACAATGCGTTGGTCCTGCTTGTTCGGTCGCTGGAGGCCTGGCTAGTGCTTCCCAGCCCATCTCGCTGGCTCATCCGTACTATCATAATAATAATAATAATAATTTGTTACATTTATATAGCGCTTTTCTAGGCACTCAAAGCGCTTTACATGGAAGGGGGGCATCTATCAGACTCGGCTATGCGATTCAGTTCGCCCGGCGGCCCGAAGGCCAGTGGCGGAACACAAATACATTTTTAACAAAAGATTGTCCCCTGGCCCTCCTCCGGGGGAGAGAGCAGTGCGGACACCATTTCCCAAAGAGCTGTTCTCTCCATCACTGGGTGGCCCGTCTCAGGGTCGCTTGGCTTTCCGCTTGCCGCCTGGTTTGGCAGTGGCCTGAGCGGTCTGGGCGGCATTCCTGCAGCCGGCTCCACGCTGTTGCCCCGATGGGGGCTGCTTAGTGGGAGCGGGGGGGCGGCGGCAGGGGAATGCCCTTGGCGATGAGCAGGCGGAGTATGTCGAACGTGACTGACTGAAAGGGAACAGCTGTTTTACACTGGAATAATATTTTACAAATTTTCACTGTATTTTTTATCAAATAAATGCAGCCTTGGTGAGCAGAAGAGACTTATTTCAAAAACATTAACAATCTTAGCAACCCCAAACCTTTGAATGGTAGTTTATAGGCTATTTATTATTTAGTAATGTATTATATAGCACTCATAAGTGAGATTTGAAATGCATTCACTGATTGAACTGAACGTCGCTCTGCTGTATTTGCTGATTAAACCAAATGTTCTCATTTAATGTCTCAATAATCTTTGTGTTTGCACTTGTTAAAACAGTCGGTGATTGAAAATCTAAAACATTCTTTTGAGAATTAAACTATATTTGCTTTGGAATACTGAGAAATCATCAGAACACTGAAATAACACGAGTATGTTAAATAAATGAAAACGCTCTCTCACTTTTCAAAGAAGCCACCTCATGGTTTCCATCTGGTCATGAAGCAGCATCTCTCCATCTGTGACCGCAGACAACCTTCAGTCTGCAGGAATTATTCAACAAAGCAAAAGAGAGAGACGCTGTGAATGAAAAGGAGCTTGTCCATTCAGGTTCTGCTGGGATCAGCAGCCCGGACGCGGCAGACATCCATGTCAAAGACACTTCCACATTCTCTTTCAACAGGAATCCCAGAAACAGAAAGGCTGATAGAGACTTCCATTCATTTCTGACAAATAAAGCCTTAGTTAGCTTGTCGAGTGCTGATAGTACAGATGCTCATGCGTGCAGTAGGACAAGCATGGTTATTTAACATTCTCTAGAAAAGAATGGCACAAGTTTGTGAAGATGTAGAGCTATAGTCAGTCTGGGAAACGGGTTCTTAATGTTCACAAACGGGCTAATGTTATCTAACAGGACCTTAGTGTAAAGTATTACAACTTTTTCTTCATAAAAAGATAACATTAGTTCATGCATTAACTGACAATGAGCAACACATTTGTTACCATATTTATTTATTTAATAATATTAGTCAATGTAGAAACTAATATAAACTTTAATTGATAAAAAGTTCATAAACTTAAACAAATGTATTAATTGTTTCTGTCAAAATGTTCAAATATTATACAATAATATATTATTTAAATAATACTTATTTAAAAGTTGCTTTTATTTTATTAACTACTCCATTTTAATTATTATTATTATTATTATTAAATATTAAGCTTTAATTATAATTATTAATATTATTATTATCATCATCATCATCCTTTTCATTGTTAGCTCATGTTTGTTAGCTAAAGTGCCCCTATTATGGTTTTTCGACTATTCCCTTTCGTGCCGTGTGTAATATCGCTGTTTGTGAACGTAAACGTTCTGCAAAGGTGTAAAGTCGAAAGTGCACGATAAATTCTCCCAAAAGAAAGAATCGACTCTGAAACGGCTAAACGAGTCGTTTGTGTCTCGAATCTCACTGCGTTACGGTTCTACGTCACTAGAAATAATATTGCCTGCCTATATTGTACGTTGACCCGCCCACAAACACATCATTTTACTGACGACTGACGAGTTCAATGCGGGATTCGCAAAACGCTTGCTCTTGAAAGATGTGTCAGTACCAGTTTATTTGGACCAGCTCCTCAGAATCACAACCTGTAAGTATAAATAATTTTTTATGTATATATTTTCTACCGGGTGTTCAAAATACATATTGTGTTTTATATTGCCAACTGGCTAACGTTATTACTGTCTTACTGAAATACTTCTGCTAATCAGAACCTAAAACTGTGTCTGTTAATTCTCTGTTGTTCTTACTACTTTGAGTAAAGATAAAGATTTGTTTTGCAAACGTTTATGTTACATCAGTCATTCACGTTAGTGCTGGGCTAATGTATGTACTGTTATTGATACAGTTCCCGCATGTGCACTGCAATAAATTAGAACTATACCGTCGCTGGACGTACTCCATGCTGATGGTGAGGAAATACAGTTCAACGTCTCATAATGTACCTCAAAATGAGTAGTGTATGTATCACTGAGAAACGTCCTGCTCAAGTCATCCTTGTGATGGAGGTTCAGGTTGAATAACTAGTTCTTCCAATGTTTCATCATCTGACACATTCATCACGGTCTTTAAAGTGTGTTCACTTGTTGAGCTTTAGGAAGCCTCTGCATGGCTCCGGTAATGGGCGTTTTGTTTCCGGCGTGCGCTGTAAGCGGTAGACCAATCACAACAGACTGGGCCATCTGGCCAATCAGAGCAGAGTAGCTCATGGAAAGGAGGGATTTAGAGAGACCGCTTCATCCAAGTGTTACCGGTGTTGGATTAGGTCCACTAAATATGCCTTGAAACTGCATAAATAGCCTGTGATCTCTAAATCTTCTCTTATCACTGAAGGACGTTATTTCCTGTTATTGGAACAGCAGTTTGTTGTTCGGCCTCTTAATGGACTGTGGAATATAAATGAACACGAGCAGGACTCGGATGTATTGAAGAAGATCTGCAGGACCTTGTGGGATGTTGTCAGATGTCATTGATTTCTCTCTCATTAATGGTCATTAATCTGGCCTCTGGCTGTTTGCCACTGCAGCAATTCTCCAGTTCTCTGAAACCCTCCTTTACTTCCTTCAAACAGACTTACTTTCAATTAGCCTCGTCCTTGTGCGCTCTCACTCTCTCTGTGTTTAGTCGATACATAAATCGTCTCATTCATATTCATACAGGTGTGATTCTCAAACAGAGCCACTTCTGACTATTGGAATTCTTGAAAGATTAAGATTCTTTAAACTACGTTTATCTATGTGAAAACATTCATAGCATGTCCTGAATAAAGGAATCTGGCCTGAAATCTGACTGCTTTAATTTTTTTTTTTTTTTTTTAGGGAAAAGTTAGAAAAAAGTTTCCTAAGCTTTGGCCTTAACAAGACATTAGCTAACAGCCAATTAACTTTAATAAAAATAAAAGTAAATGTATTAATTGTTTCTGAATCAAAATGTCAGAGATGGAAACTTGAATCTGTGACTTGGATTCGAGTCGCACTTAAGTCGCAAAAAAAATGACTTGCGACTTGACTTGGACTTGCGAACAACTGACCTGAGACTTGACTCGAGACTTGACTTGGACTTGACATGGACTTGAAGACTGAGACTTGTGGAAAAAATGCAAGTCTTTTGGCACGGCATTCCCGATTACATTATCTATTTACTACCCCACATGACAGCACGAAACACCACCTTTTACTATTTATTCATTTACAAATATGTGCTGCAGCAGCGAATATCACAAAACATTTCTAAATGCACCAAGACAGAGAGCGTGACGCATCTGAAGGCACGCAAATTTATCACCCATTACAAAACTGATGTTAAATAAATTAGTAACAAATAGTAACAATATAGTCAAGCCTTACCTTACAATACTTTGTCATTTAATTTGAAAAGCAATCAGTTAATCCCAAGGGAAGCTGCGGTGTTGCACAGCAGCAGAGGCTCGCTAGCGGTCCATTTTCAAGAAGTACACATTTCCATGTCCTTTTCATGTTTTTTTCCAAAGTAGGCTATTTGCTAACATATGCAAGTTCATTTACATCTGGATTGCACGAACATTTTCATATGCAATTTATGACCCTGTCCGACTCATTTCCACAAACTAAACACGCAGATGGAAATGTTGTTCTTTGTGTTGTTTACTGTAACGCTTGTCCATACACAGGTTTTGTTACCGCCGGCGCTCACTGGAAGACCACATTCTATCCAGCATTGCTTGAGATCTACAGCATACTACGGCAACTCAAATAGCTCAAAATACACAGCACTCTCCCCCCGTTGTGGTGGTTCTAAATAGTATAATTTTGTACAAAGTTGGAAAGTAATAGTAATGATTTAAGGTGCTGGTCATATAATTAGAATATCATCAAAAAGTTGATTTATTTCACTAATTCCATTCAAAAGTGAAACTTGTATATTATATTATATTAATTACACACAGACTGATATATTTCAAATGTTTATTTCTTTTAATTTTGATGATTATAACTGACAACTAAGGAAAATCCCAAATTCAGTAAAATTTGAATATTACTTAAGACCAATACAAAGAAAGGATTTTTTTAAATCTTGGCCAACTGAAAAGTATGAACATGAAATGTATGAGTATGTACAGCACTCAATACTTAGTTGGGGCTCCTTTTGCCTGAATTACTGAAGCAATGCGGCGTGGCATGGAGTTGATCAGTCTGTGGCACTGCTCAGGTGTTATGAGAGCCCAGGTTGCTCTGATAGTGGCCTTCAGCTCTTCTGCATTGTTGGGTCTGACATATCGCATCTTCCTCTTCACAATGGGGTTAAGGTCAGGCGAGTTTGCTGGTCAATTAAGAACAGGGATACCATGGTCCTTAAACCAGGTACTGGTTGCTTTGGCACTGTGTGCAGGTGCCAAGTCCTGTTGGAAAATGAAATCTGCATTTCCATAAAGTTGGTCAGCAGCAGGAAGCATGAAGTGCTCTAAAACTTCCTGGTATACGGCTGTGCTGACCTTGGACCTCAGAAAACACAGTGGACCAACACCAGCAGATGACATGGCACCCCAAACCATCACTGACTGTGGAAACTTTACACTGGACCTCAAGCAACGTGGATTGTGTGCCTCTCCTCTCTTCCTCCAGACTCTGGGACCCGGATTTCCAAAGGAAATCCAAAATTTACTTTCATCAGAGAAAGATGATTCACCACTCAGCAGCAGTCCAGTCCTTTTTGTCTTTAGCCCAGGCGAGACGCTTCTGACGCTGTCTGTTGTTCAAGAGTGTTGTTCAATCATGTTTTCTTTTACATAACGTGGATGGCTGGGTCGCTTACCTGGGGAACACATGGCACCAGGATGCACTATGGGAAGAAGGCAAGCCGGTGGAGGCAGTGTTTGGGCAATGTTCTTTTGGGAAACCTTGGGTCCTGCCATCCATGTGGATGTTACTTTGACATGTACCACCTACCTAAGCATTGTTGCAGACCATGTACACCCTTTCATGGAAACGGTATTCCCTGGTGGCTGTGGCTCTTTCAGCAGGATAATGCGCCCTGCCACAAAGCACAAATGGTTCAGCAATGGTTTGAGGAGCACAACAACGAGTTTGAGGTGTTGACTTGGCCTCCAAATTCCCCAGATCTCAATCCAATCGAGCATCTGTGGGATGTGCTGAACAAACAAGTCCGATCCATGGAGGCCCCACCTCGCAACTTACAGGACTTAAAGGATCTGCTGCTAACATCTTGGTGCCGATACCACAGCACACCTTCAGGGGTCTAGTGGAGACCATGCCTCGACGGGTCAGGGCTGTTTTGGCAGCAAAAGGGGGACCAACACAATATTAGGAAGGCGGTCATAATGTTATGCCTGATCTGTATACACACACACACACACACACACACACACACTCACACATATACACTGTGTTCCAAATGATCATGCAAGTGACAAATCAGTAGGATTTCAGTACAATAAACATTCAGATTTTAGTATTTCAAAGAAAGTGTTTTTTGTTTTATTTCTCATATCTTTTTTGATAACTGGTATGAATCTAAGACCGGTTTGTTCAATAGTTTGCCAGGTCTACTGAGCAACCCTACTTAAAGAGACTGTTCCACATTATTAAGCAAGTCACAGTTCTCATGCAAAATGGGGAAATATCTTTCTGAAGATGAAAAGCATTAAATACTGCAATGTTATACAAAAGGCATGAAAACAACCAATATTGTGTAAAAACTGAATGGAGATTATCGAATTATCATAAGATTTGTGAGTCATTTACAGCACAAGAGAACTTGGTCAAATTAAAGCTTATTAAGGAAAGTTTCTGTCAAAAAAATTTATTGTATTACAGTTTTTCTCAATCGATTTGACACATTTCTCCAAACTCAGGTCACTGTCCTCAAAACAGTTAACACGGTGACCTGAACACTTTGTAGTTGTCCTAAACAGATTGTAAATGTTCCTTAATTTCATGCAAATTAAAAATCACATGCATCAATTTCTCAAAACACTGTGCACAAAATTCTCAAATGTTTTCACAGTAGTTCATACAGCCAACCAAAACTTTAATATATCAGGAAAAAACAATTGCAGCTCTTTTTATTGGTTTTACATAAATCACAATCATTTGTGCACAATTTTTCCAAAAACAACAAACAAAACTCTGTTATTTGTTCAATTTTCAGTTGCACTTGGAATATTCTCAATTAGCGGGTTCAGGTTAGGGTTGTTGAGGCAAGCTGGAACTAAACTCTGCAGGACAGCGGCCCTCCAGGACCAAGTTTGGACACCCCTGGTCTAGATGGATGGATTTCTGGATGGTTGTGGCCATCCCGTCCCAAAAAGACCGTGACGTCAGCAAGGAGCCGGCATGTGATGATTTGGGCTGAAATATTGGGAAGTGAGACAGAAGGTCCCTTTAGGGTCTCGGATGGTGTCAAAATGACTTCTGCAAGATATGTGGCGTTTATAACTGACCATTTTCTGCTATGGTATAAAAAGAAGGACAGTGCCTTCTGAAATAGAAGGATTATCATTCAGGACAATGCACTGTCCCCTGCTGCTGCTGCTGCTGCAAAAAAAAAATACCACAGCAATAAAACTGTATCTCAAAATGCATTTCTACATCCACTGTAAACGTTCCTCTGTAAGGTTTGGTTAGAGGTGCTGAAATGCAACTTTACGCAGAAGTTTAGAAGTTCTTGAGACTCCAGAAACACCAGCAGCTTCAAATACCTGTTTTTTATAGCTGCCCTTTTAATTCTATATTATTTTTGACTTTCCTTAATAAGCCTTTATCTGACTGAGTTCTCTTTTGCTGTAAATGACTCACAAATCTTATGATAGTTCGAAAATCTCCATTCAGTTTTCACATTATATTGGTTGTTTTCATGCCTTTTGCATAACATCGCCAAATTGTGATGGCTAGATGACTGGGTCAGAGCATCTCCAAAACTGCAGCTCTTGTGGGGTGTTCCCGGTCTGCAGTGGTCAGTATCTATCAAAAGTGCTCCAAGGAAGGAACAGTGGAGAACCGGAGACAGGGTCATGGGCGGCCAAGGCTCATTGATGCACGTGGGGAGCGAAGGCTGGCCCGTGTGGTCCAATCAAACAGACGAGCTACTGGAGCTCAAATTGCTCAAGAAGTTAATGCTGGTTCTGATAGAAAGGTGTCAGAACAGGGCATCGCAGTTTGTTGTGTATGGGGCTGCATAGCCGCAGACCAGTCAGGGTGCCCATGCTGACCCCTGTCCACTGCCGAAAGCACCAACAGTGTTTGTTAACATGACCTAACAATGAAAAATACTTTTCTTAAAAATGGACCTTATTGAAAAGTGTTACCGAAAAAGTAATGAAAGAGCCAATAAAAATGTTTAAAGCTATTATTATTATTATCTATTCTTTAATAGATTTATAGCTTCATATGAGGAACTGACTTAAATTAAGCCATTGACTGAGAATCATACACTTGTGCATGTGCATATTTAAACACATTTTGAATATGAAACTGCACAAGGGTTTAAATATGCAGAAATGCAATGGATTCAAAGCTACACTGTAAAAATTATTTTTCAAAGCTGTAAATAAAACAAAGACTATTGGAACACATTTTACAAGACAATACTACACAGCAAAAACGATTTTCTTAGTATTTTTGTCCTGTTTTCCAGTTCAAATATTGAAACATTCTTAAATCAAGTTACGTTTACTTGAGAAGCTAAATAACCTCAGTTCCCTTTCAGTCGGTCACGTTTAACGTACGTCGGAACTGACCGACGAATTGGGATCTGTTTTCAGAGAGCAATCTACTTCGAGTGATTAAAAAACGAGCCAATGGACATTGGCATGGGGTTCACGCATTACACGCACTGCCCTGCAGCGCGGGTATAAATATGGAAGTGGAATACAGCATCATTGCTTTTAACTTCGGAGCCGAACGGTTTGCTGTATCAAGCTGTTTCTACGAAGAGTGTTTAGACGAGTCTTGAGGAGGATCGCTCTCTTACCTGGGTGCTGGTGTGATGGTGCGAGTCAGTGAGTGGCCGCTGCAACATACACTTGTTCCTGTGTTGGTTGGCTGGGCTTTCTGTTCTTTGAGTGCTCACACGCAGGCTTGCAATCGGACAGCTGTGAGCCGTGGCCATCTCCCTGAGTGCTTCAGCACTTCTAAAAGAGCATTTCCTTCTAAAAGAGCAACACGGTTTGACCCTGCGTCTTTTTCAAGATGTCATTCAAACCGTGTGTTTCTGGATGCGGTTGTTTCCTGTCCTCATTTGACGGCCACGATCTCTCTCGCATATAAACATGTGAGATTGCATTCGTGGGTGATTCATGTTCTCTCAGGAGAACGTGATCACGTCGACGCGTTGTTTGTCTCACCTTTCTCATAAGGGCTTGAGCGTTCAGCGTGCCGTGTGCCGTCGAGCGCCTGCTGACAGCGCGGGTTGTCACGGCAACCCAGCGCATCACTCGGTGCTCTAGATGCGCGGTCAAGACTATGAAACCTCAAACGGGGTTGAGTCCCTTCGCCTATTCCCCGATCGAATGAGATTTTTCTCATGAGAACATAACCACGTCGGCGCGTTGTTCATCTTGCCTTTTTCATAGGGGCTTGAGTGTTCAGTGCGCCGTGTGCCGTCGGGTCTGACGGCCACGCTCACTGTCTCACATGCCTGCTGGTAGCTTACAGATGGGATTGCTGGTCCAAAAAAAGAGTTGACAGCCATGCTTTCCTGGGTGGCTGAGGCATAGTGCAATGCGTAAATCGCCTTGCCTGCCCCTGTGCCTTTTTTCCCCGGATATGCATTGGATGTGCAGCGTCTGCCTCCGCCCCTGCTAAGCCAAGCAGCAGCCTCCACCCAGGCAGCAGGTGGCCGGGCGCAAGGGAGGCGCCCAACCCGTCCAGGGTCCCGCGAAGTCCGCTGGCAAGCGCAAGGGCAAGCGGCCCTGAAACAGGCAGCCCAGTGAAAAGGGGATCTGCTCTCTGGGAGACAGTGTCCGCACCCCTCCCTCCCCCGGAGGAGGACCGGGGGGAGAATATTTTTCGGTTTCGTCCTGCCGCTGGCTCTCCGGAGTCCAGCGGTACCCACATTCTCAGAGCAGTTTCCTCCCTCCCTGGGCCCCGAGAGGGCCAGGTTGGCAGTGTGCGACGCCCCCGGACCTTGCCGCTCCTTTCCTCCCCTCTCCCCCTCGCCAGGGGGCAGCAGTGTGGGCACCGAGGACGCCCCGGGCTTTCTCACCCACACTCTGCCCCACCCTGGAGTACTCAGGCAACACTCCGGGCCGCCTCCGGGCCTCCCGAGTCGGGTCTGCGTACTCCACCTCGCTGCCCCACCCCGGGTACGTCTGTGGTGCCGTTGGTCCCGCTTGTTCGGTCTCTGGGGACCTGGCTAGGTCTCCCCAGACAGTCTCGCTGGCTCATCCGTACCATCAGACTCGGCTACGCGCTTCAGTTCGCTAGCCGGCCTCCCAAGTACAGGGACATCCTCTTCACCACCGTGCGGAGCAGCGATGCCCATGTCTTGCGATCAGAGATCGATGTCCTGCTGGCGAAGGACGCGGTCGAGCCGGTTCCTCCAGCTATCTCGACGACTGGCTCATACTGGCTCAGTCCCGGGATCAGTTGTGCGAACACAGGGACATGGTGCTCCGTCACCTCAGCCTGTTGGGCCTTCGGGTCAACCGAGAGAAGAGCAAACTCTGTCCCGCACAGAGGATCTCTTATCTCGGTATGGAGCTGAATTCGGTCAACCAGACTGCGTGCCTCACAGAGGAGCGAGTCCGGTCAGTGTTGAACTGCTTGAATACGTTCAAAGGCAGGGCGGCGGTCCCACTGAAATTTTTTCAGAGGCTCCTGGGGCATATGGCATCTGCAGCTGCGGTAACGCCGCTCGGATTGCTTCATATGAGACTCAACGCTGGCTTCACAACCGAGTCCCGAGATGGGCGTGGCAGAGCGGCAAGTACCGGGTCTCAGTTACTCCTTACTGTCGCCAAACCTTCAACCTGTGGGCGGACCCTTCGTTTCTACAGGCGGGAGTGCCCTGAGAACAGGTGTCCAGACATGCTGTGGTCTTCACGGATGCCTCATCCACGGGTTGGGGGGCCACGTACAACGGGCACGCAGTTTCGGGTCTGTGGACGGGGCCTCAACTGCGTTGGCATATCAGTTGCCTAGAGTTATTGGCAGTACGTCTCGCCCTAGGCCGCCTCAAAAAGCTGCTACAGCGCATGCACGTACTGGTCCGTACAGACAGCACTGCGGCCGTTGCGTACATCAACCATCAGGCCTGCCGGGAAGACCCCCGAAGGTGTTCGATTAATGTTGTGCTTTCTTTTCTGCAAGATGGGCTGGAGCGAAGGCCTCCCTTTGAGCCTTTGCAGTCTGTAGAGCTAAACATCCTGTCCATGAAGACAGTGCTCCTGACTGCATTGGTCTCAATCAAGAGGGTAGGGGACCTGCACGCACTTTTGGTCAATGAATCGTGCATAGAATTCGGGCCGGCCAACACTCACGTTGTCCTGAGACCCCAGCCTGGATACGTGCCCAAGGTTCCCACCACTCCCTCCCGGGACCAGGTGGTGAACCTGCAAGCGCTGCCTTCGGAGGAGGCAGACCCAGCCCTAGCTTTGCTCTGTCCCGTCCGCGCTCTCCACGCCTACGTGGACCGAACTCAAAGGTTTAGAACCTCAGAGCAGCTCTTCGTCTGTTACGGAGGCCAGCAGAAGGGAAAGGCTGTCTCCAAGCAGAGGTTAGCCCACTGGATAGTGGATGCTATCATCTTGGCTTACCAGTCCCAAGACGTGCTTTGCCCGTTCGGGGTGCGAGCTCACTTCACTAGGAGCGTAGCCTCCTCCTGGGCGCTGGCTCAAGGTGCCTCGCTGACAGATATATGTAGAGCTGCGGGCTGGGCGACACCTAACACGTTCGCTAGATTCTATAGCCTCCGTGTAGAGCCGGTATCTTCCCGCATCCTCGCCCCCAGTGGCCCGTTTTAGTGTCGGCTTGCAACGCCACTCCCGCCCCCTGGGCCGGATACGTGCGTCTCTTGTCTCCAGTTGTGTTCCCCGGAAACGGCTAACCCTGTGAATCAAGCTCCTCCGTCACCCCTTCGGTGTCAGACGTTGCGGCCGTCTGACGCCAGGCCTGCACCCGTATGCTTGTGGAACGTGTGTGTAGGTTGGGGTCCATATGTAGCGGTTCCCTAACGGCAACCCCATATGTGTATTCTCCACGGTACCAGCTACCCTACTCGGCTAGCCCTGTGTCTTTCCCTTGACAGAGCCCACTCTGTCATCTCTGGTGTTGTTCTTTCCCCCCTCGGATCAGGTTGGATCCACCCCAGATACTGCCATATTTAGCACTACCCTGATAGGTTAGTCCTTATGTGTATTTCGCCACCTCTCCTTCCATTGAGGGACGTGGCTCCGCAGCGTACCATCTCCCTGAGACGGGCACGCTTTCCCAGCGTTATCCAATAGTCACGCTGAGTGGGTCTTGCAGGAACAGCAGTGACTGACCTTCCCTGCCAGGAGCCCTGACTCGCACTCCAACATAGGATTGGTCCAGCGAGCTCAGGCAGGGCCCTGAATTAAGTTGTTTTTCAAATAAAGGTTTCCGAGTGATATTTTGCATGTGTTGTTTATTGTACTTACCCTGTAACTACATGAAACAAGAGGGGAACAAGCACCACTTTAAATTACAGCCCATAGATTCATACTTACCCTGTAACTACACGGATAATTACCCCTTAAATAAAAAATACTTACAGTATAAATAATTTGTTAATTTTCCTGATAGTTACTCCTTTATTCCCCAAATATTACATATTGTTCCCTTATACCTACACATACATACTTTATAGTTACACTATAATTACCGAAAGTTACGCTGTAAATTCGCTTTACTTACGCAGTACTTTCCAGGCTGTAATCTAAAGCGCTACCCAAATGTTTTGTATAACTTTAATCTATTGTTTTAAACGATGTAGTTGTTTAAAATTTACTTCTGTATAACCCAGCTCTTGCCATGAGAATAGCCTTGGCTGCTGACATGCTGTTAAATCTTTAAACTCAATTTCTGTAATTTTGGAGAACTGGTATAGTTCATGATAGAATCATTGATCCAGATCATCAACTCAGTAACCACACTGGTAATTAACTAAGCTTTTCAGAATTTTGCTTTAGCAATAGCATACTTCAAAGATTTGCAGGATCCCACACACCCTTTAATTGAATTGCATTATAATATTCAGACCTGGTCCTTCGAGGCGGCTTATCACATTCATATCACTCTTTTAAGAGAACTGTTGCAACTACTAAAAATTGTAGCATGGTTGTAATGTCTTCATTAGGATTTTCAACCCTCAAGTTTCAATTAATAATCCCTAGATTCTTTTTTATTTTACCATAATGTATAGTGAGAATCCCTATAGTCTATAGTATCAATAGATTTTCCTCTTTTCAATTTACATGTACTTGAAATATTTTCAAATTATCAGTAACTAATCAAATCATTCATAGTTTTCACGTGACGTCACACCATTATAGGAACGCCCACCTGGAAGGCAAAACAAGGCTTTCCTCCATTGCCCGCCAGTCATTTTTACCAGGTTTGTAGTAAGTTTTAATGTAGTAAGTCAGTGATATTAAAAGACCAAATTCAATATACACCTTATTGATGTTGCATACTTTGTACAGGCATGCAAAATGAACACAGAATATTAATGCAACAGAATATTAATATAATGTTTTCCCCATCGAAAACCATTATAAAGAAATTCATTCATATTCTTGGCTCATCTACTCGCCTATATAGTATGCATCATCAAAAATGTGTAAACTGAATTTAATCTGTACATAAAGGCACTTTAAGGGTGGGTTGCACTAATAAGAATTCTTTAGCCTGGCGTCGGTTCATCCTGATCAGCCCTTTAATTCTAATGGTCTTACGGTCTACATAGTTCATCTGTGTTTAAAATGAAGTGGGGCAACACAACTCGATTTAAAATAAAACCCATATCAACAAATCCTTGATTAGTGTTAAACTTTGCTTAATTTAATCCTTATTGGTGCAACTCACCCTAGTGTTTTTCACGTTAAGCGTTTTAAAAACGTCCCACAGTTTTTAGTGATTGAAATACTGCAATACTGCAGCAGGTGCTGTATATGGATCACAAGTGCCCATAACTTGCGTCTTGTTCACATATTTTTAGTTTTTAAGATGGAAAATTGACAGGCTTGTGCTGCAGTTCTATGGCTGTGACGGTCACGTGACTGAAAACTATGAATGGGCTTTCCCTCGTTGGCAAGGGAGGGTCGTTACTAGCACTCACCCTTGATCCCTCACTTTATTCTGTGTTGGATTTTCTGAGGCTGTTTGATGTAAGATGAGAACACATTCGCACCCCCATTGGTTCGTATCGGTGGAGTAAACCATTTCCTGGCTGCTGTCAGCTGTGAATATAGACCGTAAGCATTTTTGTTAGTGACAACATGTATTAAATTATCTGCTTATCTGGCTGGTCGTCCTTTTTGGTGTGACCTGTGGGACTTTCATGTTAACAGTAACAAAACAATATTTTATACATTTGGAACAGAATCAGTTCCATTCGCTTAAATCCATCATGACATTCTGCAAAAGAAAATAGTTAAGTGTTAAAAAAATGAACTTTCAGTGTTGTTAGTTGCACTCAAATCATCCTTGTTCACATTACTTAAAAAACTCATGTAACTACATGAACTTAAATTTACAGTTGTTTCTACTAAAAATTAGTATTGTCAGCTTTACTTGAATTTCTTTTGTTCATTCAACTAAATGGTTAATTGTAGAAACTACTTAACACACTTGCGTAGAACCATTTGACACTTCTTTTCTATGTAAGTCCAACAAATCATTTTTTTGAGGGCAAGCTCACTTGCTCTCTGCCTTCCCAGGTTATGCGTTGCGCAGGTGTGGCACTGTTTCTTTCTTTAGGGTTGAGGCCTTTTCCATTAGCAAGAGAGCTCAATGGTGCCTCATCAATTCCATAATTTGTAATAAATGTTCAGTAAGAGCATTACCCAGAAATGACATTAACTGCTTCTTTGTTACAGGTTTTGTAAATTTCTGGATTGCCTCCACGCTTTTTTTTTTTTTTTTTTTTTTTACAGTGCTTTCCCTTCTCTGGTTACTTACATGACCTAAAAATGTAACCTCTCTTTGTGCATATCGCAGTTTCAACGGGCTAATCTTATGACCTTCTGTTGCTAGGTGTTTCTAAAGTTTCACTGTATCCTGTTCGCACTGTTGCTTAATCAGACTACAGATCATAAGGTCATCCACATATTGCAACATCGCTGTACCTGACATGAGCTATAATGGTTCTAAGCTTCTTCTCAGTGCCTCGTTATAAATGGTTGGTGATTCACAATAGCCTTGTGAACGTATAAGATTTTCTATTGAAATTAAATCCAAACCAAAATTGACTGTCTGGATGTACAGGCACGCTGAAGAAGGCTATAGATATTCAACAACAGAGAACCATTCAGCATCACTCGGCACTTGTGACAAAATCTTATAAGGGTTTTGGACATTTGGGGCGCGCGTGTACTGCTTCATTGACTGCTTGTAAGTCTTGTACAAAACGCCACTCAGTAAAATCCAACATTTGTTCTTACTAAGACTTTTTAGTTAACTTTACTTAATGTCCAATAATTTGTTGAATTTAAAACAATTTAGTAATCTGAACTATTTGCATGAACTATGCCTTTGTTACTCAGAAAACCCAAGTAAACATTACTTGACTGGTTTGAGTACCATTTTGCCAAAGCAAAAAAATAAATAAAAAACAGGCGGGGCAATTCTTAATAGACTTTTCACTAATTTCCTCCACTTCTGCAGTCATTGTTCTCAGGTGCATTCACTCATTTTCCAGTCATCTTGAATGTTATTGACAATACAACAAAATTTTTTGGTGATCAGTGTTCCCTTTGGTTGGCCACTTGGAACTTCATTTATATTATTGTAATTCTTTTCCTATTGATACAGCGATGCAAAAAGAAATCACAGTGATTTGATTTCAAAGGAAGGGAACTAATATATATATATATGTGAATTAATGATGTATAACATAACTATATTTCATGTAAAATAATGATCTTTTACCATTTTATTGCTAACACTTATGACATAAACTTTTGATTGGGTTGATATAATTCCTCTATATTTGTGACAATACTTTGCAACTGACCATGCTTGAGTCACACACAGACTTCAACATTCAGCATCAAAACCCAACAATGGTAACAAGTTTTTTTTCTTTTCTTTTCTTAATAAGACCATTACAATTGTATTTGCTGTCGTTATTGGGGTTATACTGACAAAAGACAGCAAATAAAATAGTAAAATTAAGCCAAAAAGAGTAAAACAAAGCAATTCATTTATTCATGCCGCAATGAATTCTGGGAGTACACTTTCTTAGATCACAGATAGAATTAAATTGGCAAAACTTAAATGGTTTAAGAACAACATGATGCAATTAAGCTTACTTGAGTGTTACGTACATTCAATGCTAGTTGAACTATTACAAATACGTTCACTTTACTTGAAGAAAATGTGGAAACTGATTGCACATAGTTTTTTAAGTCGCCATAGCTGAAAATGAAAGATTAAAACTATGTTGAGAATAATAGTATTTAAGATGTTTGCAGAACATAATATAACACTGTTAGTTAAATGGGATTACTCAAGCAATCTTACTATTAAATCTTTAGTAAGATTAGTAAATATTCTAGAGTATGTTAAGGATTGCTTAATGAGAGGATTGCTCCTGTCTGCCTCCTGTTGCCTCGTTGCTGTGCTGGTGTGTGCTCTGTTCACTTTTGAATCTTTATTTGATATCCTTCCCTGTTGTTTAAACTGCTAAATATAACTTACCCATCAACATATATTGTCTAATATTGGCTACCACATTAAATCTAACATCGCTAGCTTTTTAATCTAAATCACTATCACACGTTAGCATTTCGCTACCCTGTTAGCTTGCCATCTCTGCACTCTGCACTGCATGTTTCATGCTCAGTATATCCTTCTCTGTCGGCGAACAGGGCTTCACATGTGATAAATGTAAGGAGATAGTCAGGCTGACAGAGAAGATTTCAGAATTAGAGACACGCATCCAGACTTTATCTGAGAATAGTGAGAATGTAACAGCTTTAGACACTGATTTGGATGCGACTAGCTTAGTGAACTCTGTACACTGTTCGGTTCCGGCTGTAGAGCCCATGCAGCAGGGCAACTGGGTGACGGTGAAACGAAAAACCACTCTTCCGTTCCGATTAGAACATCAAACAGATTCTCTCCACTCAGTGACGCACCCACTGACAATCCTGTTGAAAGTGCCCTAGTTATTGGCGATTCTATTACACGGAACGTGAAAATAGAGACACCAGCCACCATAGTCACATGTTTACCGGGAGCCAGAGCGCCTGACATCAAAGCAAATTTAAAAATGCTTGCTAATGCTAATCGTAAATTCTCTAAGATTATTATTCACGTCGGCACTAATGATGTTCGACTTCGCCAGTCGGAGATCACAAAAATTAACATTAAAGAGGTGTGTGAACTCGCAAGTACGATAGCAGATAGCATTTATTGCTCTGGTCCCCTCCCTGTTAAAAGGAATGATGAGATACTTAGCAGACTATTATCACTCAATGGCTGGTTGTCGAAGTGGTGTCCACAAAATAACATAGGGTTCATAGACAATTGGAAAAGCTTTTTGGGGCAGACCTGACCTGTTGAAAAGAGATGGTATCCATCCGTCCTGGGGTGGTGCCGCTCTTCTCTATAGTAATTTGGCACATAGTCTTAAAGCTAAACCTTGACTAACTGGGGCCCAGGTCAGGAAGCAGACGGACTGGCTTACCCGACCGTCTGCTAGCTGTCTCTCGTCACAGAAGTCAGATAAATCCCAGCACATAGAGACTCTTTCACCTAGATATTATCACATAGAGACTGTGTCTGTTCCACGAATTAGTAAATACAAAAAAACACCAAAACTATTAAACGGTAAAAATTTAATTGATGTCCAACAAATAAACAACAGATATAATACAGATGAACAAATGATAAAGCTCGGGCTGCTGAATATTCAATCCCTTTCCTCAAAAACGCTTATTGTTAATGATATGATTACAGATAATAATCTAGATGGCTAAAACCTGACAACTACATTACTTTAAATGAGTCCACCCCACAAGATTATTGTTATAAACACGAGCCACGTCTGAAAGGTAAAGGGGGAGGTGTTGCTGTAATTTATAATAATATCTTCAGTATTACTCAGAAGTCTAGTTTCAAATATAATTCCTTTGAAGTTTTGGTGCTTTACGTAACGTTATGTAGTGAAATTGATAAATCCCGTTTAACATTTGTGTTGGCTACTGTATACAGGCCACCAGGGCACCATACAGACTTTACCAGAGAATTTGCTGATTTTCTATCAGAGTTAGTACTGGCTACAGAGAAAGTCCTAATTGTTGGTGATTTTAATATCCATGTAGACAATGAAAAAGACGCATTGGGATTGGCATTTAGAGACATTCTAAACTCTATTGGAGTTAGGCAACACGTGACAGGACCCACTCATCGCCGTAATCATACTTTAGACCTAATACTGTCACATGGAATTAATGTTGATACCGTTGAAATTCTGCAGCAGAGCGATGACCTCTGAGATAATTACCTAGTATCATGTATACTTAATTTAGCAAAGGCTGCAAAGCCGTCCCCTCGCTTCAAATATGGTAGGACTATCACTGCTGCGACTAAAGATTTCTTTGTAAATAAACTTCCTCATCAGTTTCATTTCCTCAGCATCCCAGATAGCCTAGAGAAACTCGATGTTGCAACAGAAACTATTGACTCTATCTTTTCCAGCACTTTAGACACAGTTGCTCCTCTGCGCTTAAAGACGATTAAAGAAAATAGTCCAACGGCGTGGTACAACGAGCACACTCAGGCCCTTAAAACAGCAGCCAGAAAAATGGAGCGCAGCTGGAAGAAAACAAAAATGGAAGTTTTTCGCATTTCGTGGAAAGAGAGCATGATTGCATACAGAAAGGCCGTAAAAACTGCTAGATCTGCTTATTTCTCGACTCTCTTAGAAGAAAACAAACACAACCCTAGGTATTTATTCGATACAGTGGCTAAATTAACCAGAAATAAAGCTTCAACTTCTGATGTCTGCAAACAGCACAGCAGTAATGACTTTATGAACTTCTTTACTTGTAAGATTGATAATATTAGGAAAAAAATTATAACCATGCAGCTGTCTAATACTGTATCACATCAGACAGTGCATTGTAGTGTCACTGAGGAAAAATTACATTCATTCACTGCTATAGGAGAAGAAGAATTGACTAAACTTTTTAAATCATCTAAATCAACAACATGTATGCTCGACCCTATACCGACTAAACTACTAAAAGAGATGCTTCCAGAGGTCATAGATCCTCTTCTTAATATTAATAATTCATCCTTTCATTTTAGGATATGTACCGAAAACTTTTAAGTTGGCTATTATTAAACCACTTATTAAAAAACTGCAACTTGATCCTACAGAATTAGTCAATTACAGGCCAATCTCAAATCTACCCTTTCTGTCAAAAATGCTAGAAAAGGCAGTGTCCTCACGAATTTTTTTCCTTTTTAGAAAGAAATGGTATCTGTGAGGATTTCCAGTCAGGATTTAGACCGTATCATAGTACTGAGACTGCTCTCATTAGAGTTACAAATGATTTACTCTTATCATCCGGTCGTGGTTGTATATTTCTGTTAGTGTTATTCGATCTTAGTGCTGCATTCGATACTACCGACCACAACATTCTTTTGAATAGACTCGAAAATTATGTTGGCATTAGTGGAATTGCATTGGCATGGTTTAAATCATACTTTTCTGACCGTTATCAGTTTGTAGCAGTAAATGAAGAGATGTCACACCGATCACAAGTTCAGTATGGACTGAACTGCATTCTACCATTTTAAAACTGCATTCTACCATTTTAAAAATATATCTAAATTACGGCATATGCTTTCAATGCAAAATGCTGAACAGTTAGTTCATGCGTTCATGACCTCAAGGCTAGATTATTGTAATGCTCTTCTGGGTGGTTGCCCTGCTCGCTTAATAAATAAACTGCAGCTGGTCCAAAACGCAGCAGCTCGAGTTCTTACTAGAACCAGGAAGTATGACCATATTAGCCCGGTTCTGTCAACACTGCACTGGCTCCCTATTAAACATCGCATACATTTTAAAATCTTGCTAATTACTTACAAAGCACTAAATGGTTTAGCTCCCCAGTACTTGAGCGAGCTCTTAACGCATTATACTCCATCACGTATATTGCGGTCTCAAAACACTGGCCAGTTAATAATACCTAGAATATCAAAATCAACTGCAGGTGGTCGATCCTTTTTCTATTTAGCACCTAAACTCTGGAACAGCCTTCCTAGCATTGTTCGGGAAGCAGACACACTCTGTAAGTTTAAATCTAGACTAAAAACACATCTCTTTAGTCTACACATAAAACATTTTTAATTTATATTTTATTCAAATCAATTAAATGATTGTTAGGCTGCATTAACTAGGTCAGCCGGAACCGGGAACACTTCCCATAACACCTGATGTACTCGTTACATCATATGAAGAATGGCATCTACGCTAATGTTAGTCTCTCTGTTTATCCCGAGGTTTACTGCAGTCAGCCGGATCCGGGCCATATCCAGATCAGCTGGTGGACCTGCGCCTGGACATGACCAACTCATCCCTGAAGTGTCTGCAGAGACCGTGTCAATTAGTCTACCCTCTGAAATTGCTCATCGACATGGCATCCTCAATGGATCCATCTCCGGTGTGATGACTCCGATATTTCGAATATTCCTATTTAATAATTGTTAAATCGACACGCCATCCTCAATAAACCCGTCTCCGGCGTGATGCCTCCGATCTTTCGAATATTCCGATCTAATATGACTTCTGACCTGTAAGGCTGCCAAAATAATAATCATACACTTTGTTAATTGGCCAGAGGAGAACTGGCACCCCGACTGAGCCTGGTTTCTCCCAAGGTTTATTTTTCTCCATTATGCCACCTGATGGAGTTCTGGTTTCTTGCCACTGTCGCCTTTGGCTTGGCTTGCTCAGTTGGGGACACAAAATTTTCAAATAAATATCCAAATAAATGTAATTACTAAACTAAATTAACTACGTCAACTACATTACTTGAATATATATTATAATTGAAATGAGCTAGATGACATCACCGTTTTTTCCAGAGCGGCTGTACAGCCGAATCAAATTCGGTTGCATTATTTTCCTGTTTAACACTGTGAAGCTGCTTTGAAACAATCTGCATTGTAAAAAGCGCTATATAAATAAAGTTGACTTGGCTTGACTTACCAGACGCAGGGTCGTCCATGCCCCCTAGGGAGACGTATCATTTAGTATCATTTAGTATCATTTAGTATCATTTAGTATCAGGAGGAGGCCACACTCCTGGTGAAGTGTGCCCTCCTCCTGGGCTCTAGCGCATGGCGTCTCACTAACAGACATCTGCAGAGCTGCAGGCTGGGCGACACCCAACACATTCGCAAGATTCTATAATCTCCAAGTGGAGCCAGTGTCCTCCCGCGTACTTGCTTCCAGTAGCCAGTAACCAGGACCTGCTTGGTGTCATTGCTTGCTCGCCATTCCACTCCACGGACTGGAATGCGTGCGATATTTCCTCAGGTGAGTTCAGCCCTCGTGTTAGGCTAGGTGCCTCCATGTGCATGGTTCCCCCTCTGGGCAACCCCCACATGTGTCTTCCATTGTAAGCCTCTCTGAGCATGTGTCTTTCCCTTGGCAAGCCCCTTGCCACCCCTGGGGTTGAAACATTCCACCCCTTAGGCTGGATTCCCCAGTGTGTTCCATATGCATCCCGCTCGCAGGTCATATGTGTATTCTTAAGTCCTCCCTGCGGGCAGGCATTGTGTTGCATATTTCCACGTGGGATATGCATCCCAGTGTACCTTGGTATTCCTGTGTTAAGTCGAGTCCTTCGTCCGTGCTAGTCTCACGACAGGGTGCACAGACTTGAACAGGGCACTGGAAGACAGCCGAGTGGCGTGATTAGATTGGACCCCCATTCGTCAGTCACTGACGTAACTCGGTGTAGCAACTCGGCTACATATGCTAATAAATTAAATTAGCTCAATAGGGAATTGTGGGTATTAATATTTAATTATTTATAATTAATCGTAACGGGTTATGATCAAATTATAAATCTCTAAATCACCCAAAAGTGAAATACCTAACCTAGGTATTTATGCAATATATATATGGTTAACAACAATGGATTGCAATTAACTACGAATATATATATATATATATATATATATATATATATATATATATATATATATATATATATATATATATTAAATCAGTCTTAAATCACCAATCTTATAACACATCTAAATTTCGATGGAATTTATACTTGCATGGGTTTCTTTGTGTTGAGTATAAAATAATGTGTGTGAGTCCTCTCAGAGCGTTCTTTGAGCTGGAGCGTTCTCTCTCAGTTTGAAAGTGGTTAGCTTGAGAGCGAATGTCTTTGCCGAAAAGGGAAGAAGGGAAGGTCTCCGTCGAAGATGAGAAAGTTAACTGAGCGCTGAGCTGGAGCGCACTGGGATGGCGCGTGTTGCCTGTCCGCCTATGGCCAGGGACTGAGTCGCGGAGCACACCGACTTCAAAAGAACCAACCAACGTGACTGAGCCGCCAAGCCAGGGCCGAAGCTGCCTGGCAAGGGGACGAGCCGAGTTGAGATGACGGGAAGAAGATGTGAAGCAGAGGAAGAAAAAAGAAGGAGGCCTGTCCTTTGTCTTTTAAGGCCCATTAACATACGCCCATCTTTCCTGTAATGGCCTATCATCTGTGTGCATTCTAGGCGGGAGAAAAAACTGTTTATAACCTAATGGCGTTTCTTTATGAGGATTTCAGAATTAGTACAGTTTTACTCCCGAGGGGCCAAATGATACTAATGATGTATCTCACAATCACATACTGCGCACCGTTGGAAAAAGAGCAAGGAACATTTAGGTACCAAACAAGCTTTGGCTTGAAAGTATAAAAACAGAAATACAGTTTAGTTCTGACTTCTCGGTGCCAGGACATTTAATTTATATGCAAAAATCAAGATAAGAGCATCTCTGATGTTCAGTGGAACTGACCATTTGTGAGACACTCCAGACGCTACATTTGAGTGACTGACTGAAAGGGAACATCTCGGTTACGTATGTAACCCTTGTTCCCTGAGGAGGGAACAGAGACGTTACGTCCCCCTGCCACTTCCGCTGTACCGCTGGAACGGCCGGGAGTTCAGTCTTGGCTCCTTAGCAGGTAACATAATGTGAGATTGCCAGCATCCTTTCTTATATACCCACAGGGTGGGGCGGAGCTACGCTATGCAAATTCCGCAGACCCATGGCATTTCATTACCATTGGTTCGTTTTTTAAGAACTCAAAGGTGATAGGTTTTTAAGCGAAAACCCCATTCGTCAGTCACTGACGTAACGTCTCCGTTCCCACCTCAGGGAACGAGGGTTACCTACGTAACCGAGAAGTTACGTTATCTTCGTCAACATACAGTACTGTATAACTTCAATGTCAGTTTTACATTATTTTAATTTTTTTTCTCGGTATGCAGATAAGATCTGCATGATATCTTTTTCTGTAGTATCTTGCCAGTCCGTACTAAACATGCATATTTTTATAAATAGGCCCAAATCTTCCCAGTGGTCACCATCTGCCTTTGACAGTGACACATGGGAAAGAGAATCTTCCCCTAAATCAACAGAAAGTGCAATTTGTCTATCAAACCATAATAACCATGATATAGACAGCAAATCCTCACATTGTATAAAACATTTCTGTTGCTTCTGGTAATCGGGCCCCCATGACACATGTGAAGTACTGTGTAAATCAGTAGCTGGCATAGACTCTGATTCAGGCATTAATGTTTATTTTGCTATTGATATCAGTCCATTGATATGCATAGATCAAATTATTTTCTGTTTTTGACAATTGTTTGAATGGCCCCTTGCACTACTGTTATGCCCTCTGGATAAGAGAGCAATGAAATGCCTAACACATTAAATCTCGTTCCAATAAATTTACTGGACATACATCTGAGAGTAGAAAACAATGTTTGAATGTCATGCCAGCTTTATCACATTTTAATGGAACAGATAATTTCTCTTTCAATGTTTGGCCCGATGCCCCCACTGACCAGACATAATTTACACTTAACTTTAGCACTGGTGTCATTTCTTCTATTTTAATCACAGAGTTTACAGTTCCACTATTCACCAAAAATACTAATTCAACATTTCTGATCCACAATCTTATTTGTGGTCATTGTTTGTAAGCACTGTCAGTGAGATGAACATATGTGCCTACCTTTTGCTAATTGTCTAGTTGTCTTATGCAAATATTTAAGCAAGCAAGCATTTTTTTTCATTGCTGTGAGCAGGAGTTAGTTTTGCAGTGTGTGCGTGTTCTACCTTCCTCCTTTCCCTCCGTGCTGAGGTTGACCATTCCCACTTCCCATGCCCCGCTCTGCTCTCAGTCTGATTTTGCTTTAGGCACCATTCCACAGTGTGTTCAGGGCTTTCATTCCTCCAATGTCCTTTTTTTCCACAGGCAAACCAAGTCACAAGGTCATTTTTCACATACGATTGTCTTTGTCCTTTTCCACCTCGCCCACCTTGTGTTGGGCCACTTGTATCTGTCAAACTTTGGTACATTGTTAGTGCAGCCATATATAACTCTTTCTCTGTATTTTCCTTCTTCTTCTTCAGTTTCTCCTTCTGTTGTCTTTCGGCGTGAACAGCATGTGTTCTGATCAGATCTAGACGGGCTTCGTCCCATCCGATGCAACTCAGTTTCACTGCTGGCAGTTCTGGCCTCAAGCCATTGAGAAAAATGTTGCGCTTGTGCGTGTCCCACAGACTTACAGTGTTTTCTCTTTCTGGGAGTTCTGACATTCGATTGAACAGTTTGTTTAATCGGCCATAACACTTTTGCACCATTTCATCTTCATCTTGCCTGCAGGTGCTTATCTTTGCAGTGTCTATCTTTGCAGGTAATGTACACAGGTCTTCGACGTGTTGTCTGTACACTGCATTTTCAGTATGCATCCAGTTGACATTGCTTCTTCTCAAATCTGTTGTTGGAAAGTGGACTTTGATCTTGTGCCACTCTGCTGGCCCCAACCGGAGCATCAGCAATCATTTTAGTTCACTTACCGTGGGGCTGAAATCTTGGCAGAACAATAGAAACTCTGCAGCAAACGTGTCACCTGATTCTCTGGGGTCAGAGAGATGACTCAACGCTTCTTTCCGGTCTTTGTCGGACCATGCTCGAAACACCAGCATGGCTCCTTCTGGTCCTGAGACGTCGTCTTCCTCTTCACTGTCCATTTCAGTTGTCAGTGCGGACAGGACGAGCTAGTCGCAGACAGCCTTTGCTTGGAGTCGTTTCACCTTTTCTTCTTCTTTCTTTGTTTACTAAATATTTAACTATATTACTTTTTATTAAATTCTGTTGCATTATTTTCCTGTTACCATTGTGAAGCTGCTTTGAAACAATCTGCATTGTAAAAAGCGCTATCTAAATAAAGGTGACTTGACTTGACTTCTTTGTTCTACTGTGACATGAGTCTTGGTTTTTAAAAGGTGATTCATGGCCTTTGTTTGATCCTCCTGCAGCCTCGCTGTAATCTGGTTATTATACTGCCAGCTCAGAAAAGCTGAAAAGAAAACATGCAGCCAGTGTGTTATAACTGAGTTTAAAAATGTGTCATTCGGTGACCTGTTTCAATGTGTTGCCGGTTTGACGTAACTAGCTAGTTATTTGAATATGACCGCCCCCGAGCAACATACAAAGCCCACCCTCTTCCCAGCCTGTTTTGTACACAGATAGCGAAGTGGCTAACGAAGGTGCCTTTCGTTTTACTACAATTTCGTTTTACAATGAAGTGATCCTATGCGTCCTATCCTAAGCGTTACAATGCTAAAAACAAAGTTGTGACTGCTGATGTTATAAGTTAAAGTGCAAAGTTAATGCTATATGCTATTTTAACAGCAAACAAGACAAGCAAGAAACCCTTCCTTTGCAGTGTATTTCAGTCTTTCTACTTCAAAGTTACTTGTGAAATTTACTAGCAATTTCTGAGAGAAAATTGTTTCAAAGTGTATATACAGACTGAAACAGGGCAGATTTAGCATCATACAGTAATGTGATGTTTCCTTTACGCTGATGATGTAACCGTAGGGTTCCTGAAGGGCAGCACTCATCCGCCGTAATCAAGAGCTGTCAGAGTTTAACTGTCCTCGTTAATTACAGAAACATTCAAAGTGCTTGAAAGGTTTTTAGTGGGCCAAAGAAGTTCATTTATTACAGCCTTTATTTGAGTGACATTTAGCATCGTGAAATGCCAAACACACCTGAGCTGAACGCTGAATCACACATGTGTGTGTGCGTGTCTGTGTGTGAGAGTGTGTGTGTGTGTGTGTGAGAGAGTGTGTGTGTGTGTGCGAGTGTGTGTGTGAGAGTGTGTGTGTGTGCGAGTGTGTGTGAGAGAGTGTGTCAGTGTGTGAGTGCGAGTGTGTGAGAGAGTGTGTCAGAGTGTGTTAGTTTTTGTTATTTATGAGGACCCATTTTGTATAATGACATGGGTATTACACTGGTATTACAAAGTAAACATGAAATATGAGGACATTTCCTGTGTCCTCATATTTAAAATAGCTTTAAAACATACTAAACAATGTTTTATTAAAAATGTAAAAATGCAGAATGTTTTCTGTGATGGGTAGGTTTAGGGGTAGGGGTAGTGTGTGTGTGTGTGTGTGTGTGTGTTTGTGTGTGATGGGTAGGTTTAGGGGTAGAGGTAGTGTAGGGGGAATGTACAGTTTGTATAGTATAAAAACCATTACGCCTATGGAATGTCCTCACTTAGATAGCAAAACAAACCTGTGTGTGTGAGAGTGTGTGTGTGAGAGAGTGAGTGTGTGTGGCTAACATGTCACATCTCTCACACACACTATACACTACTAAGTCCACACTGGAAAGTCTTCACACACTCAAAGACAAAGAATAACAAAGTCGGCCTCCCCCAGGGGCCTGTCGTCTCAATACAAGGGACCCAGAGCAAGCGGATACACACTGAAATACTTCAAACTGAATATCTCCCCAAATAACAGAGAGGCCAAACATGAACTGAATTCACAATCTGAGCATAAGATGCATCTTACAGAAACATTACACTCTAGAACAGAACAGAACAGAATAGAATAGAATAGAACAGAACAGAATTGAATATGCATTCACAGAAAAGTTGGTGAGACTGTGAGATCTCTTAGGCTGCGTTTATTTGATGAAAATACTGGTCAAAACAGTAATATTGTGAAATATTATTCCAGTGTAAAACAGCTGTTTTCTATGTGAATGTATAGTCAAGTCAACTTTATTTATATAGCACTTTTTACAATGCCGATTGTTTCAAAGCAGCTTCACAGTGTTAAACAGGAAAATAATGAACAGAATTTGATTCGGCTGTACAGCCGCTCTGGAGAAAACAGTGATGTCATTCAGCTCATTTCAATTATCATATAGTGACAATGCGGGCAGATCAGTAATTTAGTTGAAAATGTAGTTGAATATTTAGTTGAAAATTTAGTGTCCCCAACTGAGCAAGCCGGTAGTAAAGTGTAATTTATTCCTGTGATCAAAGCTGAATTTATCATCATTACTCCAGTCTTCAGTGTCACATGATCCTTCAGAAATCATTCTCATATGAGGATTTGATGTTTCTGATTCTGATGTTTTTCAGGATTTTTTGATGAATAGAAAGTTCAAAAGAACAGCAATAATTTGGAAATAGAATCTTTTGAAACATTATAAATGTCTTTACTGTCACTTTTGATCAGTTTAATGCATCTTTGCTGAATAAAAGTATTAATTTAACCTTACTAAACTTTTGAACAGTAGTGTATATGATAATCGATTACTCCAGTTGATGAGAAAATCAAAGATCGTGTTTTGCATTTACAGGCTTGAATCAACATAAATTACCTCAACTTTGCTGTGTAAAAGAGTCCTTGTGAAAATGTTATATGGCAGTGTTACAGAAGCGGAGGCAGAGATCACTTGTTAAATCACAACGAGCCACTTCCAGACATAATTAGAGACATTTTATACATAAGACCTAGTTTTTACAGCCAGAGTTTTTACTTTTACTGTCTACTATACCTGCTGCCAAGTTTTTAAAGGTGAAGTGTGTCATTTCTCAAAGAGAACTGTCATTTTCAAAAAGGCCTGTCATTGGTTGGACAGATAGAAAGCCCCACCTCAAACTCACACCATTGGTTGGAAAGATAGAAAGTCCCACCTCAAAATTACACCAGTGGTTGGAAAGATAGAAAGTCCCACCTCAAAATTACACCAGTGGTTGGAAAGATAGAAAGCCCCGCCTCAAACTCACACCATTGGTTGGAAAGATAGAAAGTCCCACCTCAAACTCACACCATTGGGTGGACAGATAGAAAGCCCCGCCTCAAACTCACACCATTGGTTGGAAAGATAGAAAGCCCCACCTCAAACTTACACCAGTGGTTGAAAAGATAGAAAGTCCCACCTCAAACTCACGGGAGGCGGGGCTTTCTATCTGTCCAACCACTGGTGTAAGTTTGAGGTGGGACTTTCTATCTTTCCAACCAATGGTGTGAGTATTCTGTATTCTTTCAGCGTATAACAGGGAAAACATGGAAAGCCGGAACATTCTGTAAATGACGGGGGAAAGAGTTAAAAGAAGTCAGCAACCAAACAATAACTCAATAACAATTACTCATTCACAAAACCTTCTTCCTGTTAACGCCGTCTTCCACAATGGTCAAAAGTGAAAGTCGTTCTGTCTCAAAGGGATGGTATTGAATTTTTCTCTAAGATGGATTTATTGGAAAACACAAATAAATTGAGCCAGACCTGAGTCTGTGAGCAGTTTCTCATGGAAATGCAGAGTGAAGAAATGAGAAACATTAATCAGAAATTAACCTTTCGCATCATTGTACACAAAATTATTCCCATAACATTAATATCCATCAGACTTTATCAGGATGTATCAAAATATTAAGTTACCTTACCTAAAATGTATAGATGGGTTGATGTCAGTTACAATAGATCATAATTTTAAATAATTTTAAAAGAATTGTGTTAATAGAAGTCTATGGGGCAAGAGGACACTGCACTGGGATAAATGTGAAATACACACGCTTTCTAAAATGTCTCAAGATGTACGGATTTACATTTATGCCTTTGGGCAGACGCTTTTATCTATTGCATTCAAGGTTTACATTTTATCAGTTCATGCACTCCGTTATTATACATATTAAAGTGAGACAATGCAACTAAGTCAATATAAAGTTATATCCGCTCTGTAATCTCCTGTCATGTTCATAACCAGAACCATAATCCACGTAAAACAGTAGTGGAACACAAAAGAAAATATTTTGAAAGTTTGAAGTCAACGTTCACTGTATGGGGAAAAAAACACTGAGACATTTTTCAATTCTAGAAAAGAAATTAGAGTGAAAAATATCAGTAACACTTTGCAATAAGGTCCCATTAGTTAATCCATTAGGTTAACACATTTGAAAACTGTCTTTCATTGCAAGCGTCCTGATGCATTTGATTTTTGTTTGCTTTCATAAACTGAGAGACAAGTCAAAATTATACAGTAGATGCTCCCTTGAGCTTATTTTCATTTAATTAACCTAGAATTGGCAATTCTTTCATCATTTACATGATGACACATGTGGTTCCAAAACTGTAAGACTCTCAATACACTCTTAAAAATAAAGGATTTTATTAGCATTGATGGTTCTATGATTTTAAAGATGTTTTTTACTAAGCAGATTTCTAATTCACAATATATGCATGACATACATGGCAAACATCATCACAACCTGCTGTTTTATTTTTAGATTAATACAATTATGCAAACAACAAGAACAGCCCTATTACCCTTGGCCACCCCAAAATATCCCACAAAAACAAAGAGAGAGGGAGGGAAGGAAGGAAGGAAAGAAGGAAGTAGGAAAGATATAGGAAGGATGGAGGGAAGGAAGGAAGGAAAGTAGTAAGGAAAGAAGGAAGGAAGGAATAAGAGGGGATAAAGAACCCTTTAACGTCAATGGAATCTTTCCATTCCATAAAATGTTCTTTGAAGTGGGAAAAAAACTTCTTTAGATTAATAAAGTGTTCTTCACACTAATACAAAATGGTTCTTTTAAGAACTGATCACTGAAAGGTTCGTTGGGAACCAAAAATGTCTCTTCTATGGCATCACTGCAAAAAATCCCGTTTACAACCTTCTCTGAACAAATCGTCTGCTTTTTTCAGTGCATCACTTCAGAAAACTGGTTTGAATGATTTACTCCCGGATTTGACTCATTTGATTGTGAAGTTCAGCTCAATGATCCATTCACAGCACTAACAGCTCTCTAGGGGAAGATTATCAGTAAATCAGGGAATGTTCCTCATATAAAACCCATGCATACGGAGCACTTATGACTTTTTGCATCCGTTTAATGCCCAACCTCTTATGAACTAACTGTATGTTACAAAGCGATTAGTGCAGATCCAGATGACAAAAACTCATACTGGTTTGGAAGGAAATGAGGGAGAGTGAATGACAGAAAAGTAATTTCTGGGTGAAATATCCCTTGGACTTGCACCGAACCCATAAGATTCCTTTCTGACACCTGTATTTTCCAGCACAGCTGTTGTTTACTTCCCACCAGGACAGAGTTCAGCCAATTTCACCCACATTTAAACAAGAGAGACAAACATGAGAGCTCCAGCGAGTGCTCACCTCAGCTTCTGCTGCTGGCGGGAGCCCAACAGTATTAGTGTGACGCTAATGCGGCTAAATGAAGCGCAGGGAAGCTTATTTATGTTTGCTTTGACAGAGGAGGAGGCCATTCTGTCTTCATAAGGCACTTTAAGGCGGATGCCCGAGGCAAACGGCTCCAAAGACCAACACTATAAAGCTAAATTGAACAAACGTGCTTCATTAAAACTCTGACGGGAATTAACAGACATTCCTGGATATAAACTCTGCATTCTCATTGGATAGCTTAAAGAAGGAATAAACCTGCAGAGCTGATTAGGTTCACAAACGGCCGCGGTAATGGATGCGCTTTTGCTTTCCAGTCTAAAGCCTCCTTCCCTTCTAGTTGTAGAAGAGTTATTCTGTGAAGGATTATTAATTGCATTGGGCTGTCTCAAGATAAATTAATAAAAAACGTTATGTTCTGATACGACGGATCCGACGTTCGTTTAGCACATCTCACAGATGCTCGATTGGATTGAGATCTGTCTCATTTTGAGGCCAAGTCAATGCCTCAAATTCGTTGTTTCCTCAAACCATTCCACCTTGCTTAGGTAGGTGGTACGTGTCAAAGTAACATCCACATGGATGGCAGGACCCAAGGTTTCCCAGCAGAACATTGCTCAAAGCATCACACTGCCTTCACCGGCTTGCTTTCTTCCCATAGTGCATCCTGATGTCATGTGTTCCCCAGGTAAGCCACGCACACGCACCCGGCCATCCACGTGATGCACTGTATTCTGACACCTTTCTATCAGAACCAGCATTAACTTCTGGAGCAATTTGAGCTACGGTAGCTCGTCTGTTTGATCGGACCACACGGGCCAGCCTTCGCTCCCCACGTGCATCAATGAGCCTTGGCCGCCCATGACCCTGTCTCCGGTTCTCCACTGTTCCTTCCTTGGAGCACTTTTGATAGATACTGACCACTGCAGACCGGGATCTACGTGAATATACAGTAAAGTGTAATTTATTCCTGTGATCAAAGCTGAATTTATCATCATTACTCCAGTCTTCAGTGTCACATGATCCTTCAGAAATCATTCTCATATGATGATTTGATACTCAACAAACATTTATGATTATTATCAATGTTGAAAACAGTTGTGCTGCTTCAGATTTTTGTGGAAACTGTGATACATTTTATTTTTCAGGATTCTCTGATGAATAGAAAGATCAAAAGAACGGCAATTATTTGAAATACAATCTTTTATAACATTATAAATGTCTTTATGTCACTTTTTTATCAATTTGCTGTTAATACAAATGTTATCATGGTTTTGACAATAATATTACTATTATATATATATATATATATATATATATTATTACATCTATCTTTTATATACACCCAATTTATACACTGAACATTATATTATATTATAAATCTAAAGATACTTTCTATTAAGTTTTTAATTAATTTAAGGTATTTATTTGTTTTGATTTTAAACATAATTTTTTTATCAAAATGTTACTTTTATAGATGGATGGATGGATGGATGGAATGGATGGATGGAACGATAGGAACGATAGGAACGATAGATAGATAGATAGATAGATAGATAGATAGATAGATAGATAGATAGATAGATAGATAGATAGATAGATAGATAGATAGATAGATAGATGGAACGATAGATAGATAGATAGATAGATAGATAGATAGATAGATAGATAGATAGATAGATAGATAGATAGATAGATAGATAGATAATGAGGCAATGCAAAGATGGCCCTAAAATATACTTTATTTTTTTTATGCAAAGTATAATGATAATCTCATTTTTAATTAATTTAAGGTATTTATTTGTTTTGATTTTAAACATAATTTTTTTTATCAAAATGTTACTTTTATAGATGGATGGATGGATGGATGGAATGGATGGATGAAATGATAGGAACGATAGATAGATAGATAGATAGATAGATAGATAGATAGATAGATAGATAGATAGATAGATAGATAGATGGATGGAACGATAGATAGATAGATGGATGGAACGATAGATAGATAGATAGATAGATAGATAGATAGATAGATAGATGGATGGAACGATAGATAGATAGATGGATGGATGGAACGATAGATAGATAGATAGATAGATAGATAGATAGATAGATAGATAATGAGGCAATGCAAAGATGGCCCTAAAATATACTTAATTTTTTTTATGCAAAATATAATGATAATCTGATTTTTAATTAATTTAAGGTATTTATTTGTTTTGATTTTAAACATTATTTTTTTATCAAAATGTTACTTTTATTACAATGATTTTAATTTAATGTAATATATTTAATATATTAATATCTAACTAAAATTTTTACTTATTCATTTATGTATTCATTTTAATCAAACTTTTTATTTACTCATTTAAATGTTGTTATTTATTAAAGTTTTTTTTTTCTCTTGGCTTTTCCACAGACCCCAGTTTGAAAACTGTATATGAAATCATGCTTATATTCATTACAAATATTTCTTAAATTAAATGTTAATTTTTAATACATTGAGTTTATAATTCATTTTGAATGAACATATTAACACTGAACACTTGCAAGAGTCCTGTCTGCAGGACATCAGGATGAGATCTGTCTGCTCATCAGGGTGAAGTGGAAACAGGAGAGCGAGTGTTCGAGGGGAGCCGGGACCGTGGACGGCGTCCAGGTTTATCAGCATGACGCAGTAGAGATCGCAGATCTGCCACAGGCTTACAGAACACATGAGTCAGTACGAGCAACTATAAATCTATGTCCGCGTGGAATGATCTCATTAAATGCATGATTAACAGCATGATTAATGAAAAACTGCACTGTATCGTTTCTATGCCAACTGCTGGATAATCACTGTACTCCATGACCTCAGAACGCTGGAGGAGAATCTCACGAACTTCAGGAAGTCATACTGTATTTCACTTCACACGAAAACTAAATAAGCAAAAGAAATAGGAAATTATATTTGGGCAAAAGAAAATTAAGCTAATTTTTAGGACTGAGATTTTTTGTATTGTGACATTATCTTCATTATGTCTTTATTACTGTTATGCAACCCCAAGAAGGTTAACATAAATTACAACAAACACTCAGCAGTGAACATAATTAGAATTTGGGGATAAAATGTGTTCAGCTTTCACAAAATTGTATCGCAAAGCATAAAAATCTCACAAACCCAAAATTTCCTACACATTTCACCGCAAAATCAAAACAAAGTAAAGAAATTTACTAAAGAAAAGAAATTTACAAAAGAAATTCTATTTTAAATATTATAATAGATAGATAGATAGATAGATAGATAGATGGATGGATGGATGGATGGCAAAATAATGAGGCAATGCAAAGATGGCCCTAAAATATACTTTATTTTTTTATGCAAAATATAATGATAATCTCATTCCTTTGCATTGAAATATGCCTTGCATGAACATGTTTTCTGACAGCAGAGCATCACTGCAGACCTAAGATCTAAAACACACCGTCACACTGATGGAACAAAACGCCTGATTCACGTGCAGATAAACTTCCATTACGCAAGCCTGCGCTTTATTCCCACAACCACATGTGCAACATAACAGGCAAATATATCTCTCCTAAAAATAGACGCATCAAAGTCCATGAGGCAGATCGTGCATAACAAGCGCTGTTTGCTCTGAAGCCCTGATGGCGCTTCCTTCATCATCTGTTCACCTGCGCAGAGACAGATTTCACTGCAGAGCTGGAGCCCAATCACACACACACACACACACACACTTATTCCAGTTGCTCTTTCTCTTTAAGGGAAATTTTGCAAATGTGATCTTTTTGAAAACATAATGCTTTAAGTGCTGTTTAAGTTGCTTTATCTAGTGGTGCTTTTGCTTCATCCAGATTAAAGTCAAAAATAAACAACTAATGTCTTCAAAATCAAACACTGAAATCTACCATGCACAGGCTCAACAATATGAAAAATTATTAACAAAAAACAACAGGCTGAACAGAAAATTGTGCACTACGGTTCAAGGGCTTGGGGTAAAAAGTGACAGTAAAAAGACATTTAGAATGTTGCAAAAGATTCTATTTCAAATAAATGCTGTTCTTTTGAGATTTATATATAACTGTACCAGTTTCCAACATTGATAATAATCATAAATGTTTGTTGAGCATCAAATCCTCATATGAGAATGATTTCTGAAGGGTCATGTGACACTGAAGACTGGAGTAATGATGATAAATTCAGCTTTGATCACAGGAATAAATTACACTTTACTATATATTCACATAGAAAACAGCTGATTTACATTATAATAATATTTCACTTTTTTACTGTATTTTTGATCAAATAAATGCGGTCTTGGTGAGCAGAAGAGACTCTTTAAATGGTAGTGTGTGTCTTTATAGTTTTTGTAATGTCTTGAAATTTGGAAGGCAACAATTCACCACACAAAACATTATGGTTCAGCACAAATGTTTATCCTGACTCGTATTTGACTAACTTCTATTCAGAAACACACTGCGATATTCCAAAGAAAAACACTTTAATCTTTCATCGAAATATGACCACTTCCTTTTTCACGCCAACAACACCAAGGCAGATAAATAACAGCCACTTTTTCTACAATCCAATGCATTTCCAAGGAGGAAAAACATCAAGTCCTGCCTTACATTTTTGTCTGGTTGAATATCCTGTTTCAGTCAGAGTCTTTAAATCAAGAGGAGCTTTTTACAAGCCATTGAAGTTTACAAATACAGTTGTGATTGAATGAGAATGGCTGTAATTGTAATCAGGATGAATGTACAGCTGATTATAACTAACATGAGAAGCTGTAATTCAGTGGATCTGACAGAGAAATCATGACATCTCAGACAATATAACTCATATAAGGACATACAGTCAAACCAAAAATGATTCAGACACTTTGACCGGAGCATGTTCTGCTGAAGTGTTTTTTCTTTAATTGCTAATGTGACTTTTACACCACAGACTGAACAAAATGAAGCATTGCTGGGTCATTGGTTGACCTGAATTGGTATTATCTAATTGTGTCCTTAAATTTAACACCTGATTGGTTGATTGTAACCCATTACATCCCTTTCTATTAAAGTTATCTGACATTGAATTTGTTTTGACACAGTCATATTTTATTACCATTTTCTAAACTATAGTGAATAAACTGTGATAATGTGAGAAGGTGTCTGAATACATTTAGGTTTGACTGTATTTAAACAGTCATTTCTGTCTGAAAAACAAGTAAAACATTGTGCATTAACCACTAGACTGTATATTTCATTATCAAAATTAAAGGCCGCAAGCAGGAAAAAAAAGCACCATGATAAATTAAAATGGGCAGACAATTATGATTTCTTGTCCTGGTCATTTGAATAATAGATAACAGAAAATGGGCAGAGAATGAGGCAACAAGCTAATTGCATTACACGTCGCTGGCTTCCATTAGCTAAATTAAACCATTTTTGCCATAAAAGAAGGGAAAAGTCAACAGCACAACCCGTTCCAGAACTTTCCCTGACCTTCAGCAACATTTCCAGTGCATTTATCTAACATTTGTCCCTACCTCACGTCACATTTGTATCAAAATATATATCTTTAAAGGATTGGTTGTAAAGGCACTTTTCACAGTTGGAAGCGTCTTTCAGAAACACAATGACGGTTCCCATCATGCAGTTGTTATTCTGCACCACTGCCATTTTTCAAAGGGCCAGCATTTCCCTTCTAGGCTATTAATACATATTCAGAGCTCTTTTAGCTCTATTAATGATGAGCGAATCCTCTTGGGGAAATTGGGAAGTTTGCGCTCCAAGTGTGAACTGTTAGATCTCAAACATGAGAGGGGGTGACATTGTGGAGACATAAATACCATGCATCAAGATTTGCTTAAAATATTTACAACCTTATTTAAAGGCAATCATGCATGCGGCAGATTTCAATACCTGAGTGCCGCCGACCGTTCTCTCACATTCCAGGGCTCAACGTTTGGCTAGTAAACGTGGCTCCATTTGCCCCCGCTGGCAGAAATGATAACTGCAGCTTTCTAAACAAACAACTCCAGCAACCGAGAATGCCTGAATGCCCACCATTTTAATGTCGCCAACAGCAGTGGCTTTTTGTTTGACATTTCAAGGAAGAGGAAAACAAATCATTTTAGGCCCGTCAGTGTTCAAGAAAATCCCCTGAAAACACATTTTAAATGGCAGATAATGTCCACAAGATATAGAGTAGGGTCTAAAACGTCTGAGATCATGTTGAAAATCTTTCATTTAAATTTTGGCATTTAGAAAAATGTAAAACAAAGTTCTATTTCTAGGTGACTGATCATTTTCAAAAGTCTGGGATTACTACGATTTCTTTTTTTAATTTAGAACTTTTAGAATGTTACCAAAGATTCTATTTCAAATAAATGAGTCAGTGGACTGTGGACTGTTTCCAACATTATAATACTCATAAATGTTTGTTGAGCATCAAATCATCATATGAGAATGATTTCTGAAGGATCATGTGACACTGAAGACTGGAGTAATGATGATAAATTCAGCTTTGATCACAGGAATAAATGACACTTTACTATATATTCACATAGAGAACAGCTGATTTACACTGGAGTCATATTTCACTGTTTTACTGTATTTATAATCAAATAAATGCAGCCCTGGTGAGCAGAAGAGACGCCTAAAACATGAAAAAATCTTGCCGAGCCTTTTGAGCGATGGCGCGAGTGAATAAGTGCGACTGATCATGTGATTCTTTGTGATGTTCTCAAGATCCCAAGATGCTTTTTTCATCTGCTGAGTTTTTCAGTACCGCTGACATTAATGCAAACGAAAGACGCACCAAATAATGAGACATTCAGTTATGTTGACAATATCATTTGTATTTTTTGTATTAAATAAAAACATTTGCAAAACAGAAGCCTTTTCACTTGTGATCTCAGACTTTGAGACCCACTCGGACAAAAGCTTGTCTCTTTCATCAGAGTTTTTGTTGTCGTGCCAAAGCATATAACATATTCTCGACGTGTTTGTAATGCATATAATAGCTCGGATGAGAAGCGCAGTTCTTTGAAAATATCCCTTTGGCATCCAGTGAAATCTCTTCAAAGAGATCTTTCTAAAACGCTAAACTGAAACGTATGAATTTGTTTGTTGCATTAAACAACCTGCTTTGCTTTGTGCACCAGATCAGACTTGACAAACCAAGCAAATCTGCATTTCAAAGACTGGGTTGTTACATATCTAATTACACGCAGGTAGGAAAAGGGTCAAGGAACCATGGCAACACCTGCTGCAGGCAGACATGCTGTCACGCGCCGAGCAGCGCTGCATGATAGTTAACCCGGACTCAACGGCAACATCAGGAGAGAGTAAAATACAGCTTTTATTCCCGAAGCTGAACTGAAGACAATAGAGAAACTACATGGGCATCCATAGTCAAAAAAGTCAGGATTCCCAATGAAATTTCAATCATAATGTAGTGCCAAATCCTAAAAGTCTGAAAAGTAATCATACAGGATAAAATGCTGTTTGGATTCTTAATGCTTCTTGGATTTTATTGGGATTTCTTGCAGGGTAATTATAATTAACGCATGGTTACACTTTACCTAAAGCCACTATAAATGCATTAATAGTGATGCACCTTATAATGCATTGCATGGTCTCATGAATAACTGCAACTGCAGTTATAATGACAGATTATAAATCTTATCTATTCATTGTTACACCGGTAAAAAAGCATAATGCATTAAAACAAGGAATCTGCAAATATCATAAATAATTGTAACCAAAGTTAAAATGCATTATGTAAAGATATGCATTATAAGGCCCTAATAATACATGAAGGCTTTAAGTAAGGTGTGACCAGAAACATTGTCATCATAAACTTTAACAGAAATAAAATAAAATATATATAAAAAACTTAAATGGATTTACTTCCAGTGCAATGTTTCTCATTTTCATCTTACAAAAGAACTAAAACTGTTATGATATGCATTCTTTGATGTCCTACATGAGCATTTTATTCTGTTGGCATAATAATAATAATACAGAATAAAACTGAATAATATTTCTATTGTGCATTGCATCATAATAGTCCTACTGGGAAATTCTTTTAGTTTTGTGTTCTGATGGAATAATGCAAAATAACAGACATTGCAATAGTAACAGAATAATATAGCAGACATTCCAATTGGAATTCTGTACAAAATGTTTAAATCATTATTTGACTTTATTTCATCGCCAGCCGGGTTTTAAGTGTTGTATGTAACCTCCAATGAATACACTAGACTAGAGGAGAACCAAACAACTCCAGCAACTGACAAGTTAAAATTCGTTTCAGCTAAACATGTTCTCCTATTACTCTGGAACAACACGACGCACAAACACTAATCATATCCCACAATGTTCTGTCTGATGGGTAATGTCAGTCATTTTAATGGCGCCAATGGCTTTTTGTCTGAAACATCAGGGATGATAAGATTATAAACAAATCATAAGACGTCTCATTTTAGGCCTTTCAGAATAATACTCCTACAGGGACATTTTATCCTGTTGGCAGTCATAATAGTCGTGGGAACTTGTTCTTGTTTTGTTTTCTGTTGGGATACTATGACAAATTTACTGTATGATTAGTTCTAAATCATAACACACACACACACACACACACACACACACACAACCTTTAGGACTTTAATTAAGGATGAATTGAAATACAATCAGTCAAGTCTAAAACAAAACAAAATGTTTCATGTATACTTCCAGAACGTTTACCTTCTCATATGATATTTTTGCACAGTTGCTAACTTCTTTTCATACTGTAAAACAGATCCGTTAAGTTCAGTTGCTTCCCAGTTATTCCATACGAATCCTGTACACAAATCTGTTTGGCTAGAGATGAACTGGGAATACAATCAATCAGGAAGTTCAAAAAACAAAAAGACCTGAAATAATGCATACTTCTGTCACGTTTACCTTCTCATATGCTCTTTTTGCTCAGTTGGCAACTTCTTTTTGTTTTGTGCCCTGCTGGAATACTGTAAGAAAACCAGGATCCTTTAGGACAGACTCCAAACTATGACATCAATTCCAATGGGAATCCTGTACACACAAACCTTTGGGATTTTTGACATGGGATGAACCGAGAATACAATCAGTCAGTCAGGAGGGTCAAAAAACAAATGTTGCACATAATCCTTTTTTTAGCACGTTTACCTTCGGTTCGTTTTGTAGTTTATGCACAACTGTTCATTGCCAGAGTGTTGACTTTAACCTCCAACGAATAAGTACATTAGGCGACTAGAAATAAACGTGTCAATTCCAAGTTCGGCGTGATTGTCACTGCAAAACGGCTCCTTTGCTATGTGCTGCTCTCCTCTCCAGGGAATATGTCCTCGTAGGCAGGTGGCAACTCGCTGTGAAGCGGATAGGAAAACGGGTACGAGTGATTAAGCTCCGGATTGGTGGGCGAATAGCCCGGCAGCTCCATGCACGGGTGACCCCTGCTTTGCACCTCCCCGTCCGCCTCGTCCAACGCGTGAAACACCCCCAGGTTGATGAAGGACACCGGCTGGAACTCCGTGACCGCGAAGTCGCGCTCCTCGTTCAGGATAATCCGCGCGCTCCGCCGCTGCGTCCGGCGTCTCCGGTGAAACCGCGCCGCGTGGTAACGCTTAATGATAACTAGGTTCATCAGCCCCAGGATGCACTCCAGTGTGTTAAGTACAGTGGAGACCACCAGACCCCGCTGGTACATCTTGAGCCCGTCACACGCCGGGATTACATCCACAGAGTCCAGGCAATAGTGCGCGTACTTCCTCTCCACCAGGGACACCGTGTCGCCATCCACCACAGCGCCCGAGAACGCCGTGAGGACCCCCAGAAGAAACACTAAAATCCCAAAGAGGAAGAAGTTCGCACACCTGGGCTTGCCCCGGCAAAAGACCAGCGCCACCCCCATCAGCACCTGCCCGACCGCCACCAGGATGCCCGAGTAGAACGCGCCGGCCGCGGTGCCCAGGTGGAAGTGCGCTCGCACCCTGGAGCCCATCGCGATGCATTTGAATCCCACGACCACGGCGCTCACGGCACACACGAAGAGCAGACTGCTGGAGACGATGGTGCACAGTCCTTTGCCACTCAGCTTCATTATAATCCCCCTCTGCCTCCTTCATCCTCCTTTGTCCTCCTCGTCAGCTCCTCTAGAAGCGCTGTCAGTTGGTGACATGACTCGCCGGTGGTTGCGCTTCGGTTCTAGGATCTCCGACTCGCTCTTATTAATTATGGATAGTCTCCTTCTGCGGTAACGGCCCCCTAAATCCAACCCAGAGGTTGTGGTCACCTTCATGACCCTGTTGCTCCATCCATCCAGTCCCCTAAGGCGATGAAGCGCATCCCTCGCGTTTGATGCTGGAGAGGGAAGTGTCCTCCCTCTCGCTCGCTCTCTTCATGCAGCACTGACACCGAACTTGTGCTGGAGGCTGGAGATCAGGGGAAAAGCGAACCGACCCCCTACTGGTCTCACTTACCAACTACTGAATGTGTCACAGAGGCTCTCGGAGTGTTCTTCGTGATGTCACACTCTTAAATTACCGTCTCAGTTTAAATATAACAATAATAACAGCGTGTCATCATCAGGCGCTCCATGACTGGAGCTCTATTTACAGCGGATATACTCATTGAAAATCTAGGATTTTTTCCCTTTCCATTTCAATGGAATATGTACCGCAAATCACTTTGGATAAAACAAAGCATCTGCCAAATGCATAAATACATAAAATAAAATAAATAATAATAATAATTAACATTTCACACAAATTGTTAGAAAAAAAATACTTACATGTGTTTACAGTAACAGGGTTTTGGACCACAGATGTAATTGTTAGTTAATGCACAAATCAGAATCACAATTTTAAAATGCATAAAAGAAAAGTGGGTAACACTTTAGAATAATGGTCCGTCATTAGTAAGTAACTATGCAGGAAGTAATGCAGGACTAATGAGTAGTACTACATTAACACTTCAGCTACTACTATTAACTAATATAGAAACAAGCTGAACTAATATCAAATTTAGGATAAATATAGTTCCTTACTAGGTAATCAATAATTACTGAAGGAGATTGGCATCACTAAGAACTAATAGGTAACTATGACAAATTATAAAGAATTACCAATTAATTACTAATCACAACATTAACGTGTCTGAGAAGTGAGCAGTTGTCTTTTTTTACTCTGAACGTGGTCATAAACTGCATCACTAATTACTCAAGTGTTATCTAGTCACTCTGCAGGAACTACTACTGACCTGGACCATTATTTTAAAGTGGAAAAACATATTTTTAATAATGGTCCAGATCACGAGTAATTCCTGCAGAGTGACTAGATAACACTTGAGTAATTAGTGATGCATTTTATGACTATATTCAGAGTAAAAAAGATGATTGATTACGTCTCAGACACACAATAATGTTCTTTATAATTTGTCAGTTAGTTAATAGTTATTAATGAGGCTAATCTCCTTCAGTAATTATTGATTACCTAATAAGGAACTATCTCCTAAATTTGATATTATTCACTGATTAGTTCAGCTTGTTTCTATATTAGTTAATAGTAGTAGCTGAAGTGTTAATGTAGTACTACTCATTAGTGCTGCATTACTTCCTGCATAGTTACTTACTAATGACGGACCATTATTCTAAAGTGTTACCGAAAAGTGTGTAATGAAGTGGAAAAATATCTGCAGATGGGGTCAGGAAAATAATCTTAATATAAAGGGAAACCAGATTTCACCTCATATTTTTCTTGTTTTAAGCATAATCTCACTGTCACAGGGTGTGTTTAAGTTCATGTTCACTGTCATGTCTTGCCATGCACTTCCTGGTCTTGTCATGTGATCCTGCCATGTGCTCCTTTGTCTTGTGTTCTGTTGTCATGTTCTCATTGGTTTATTGGTTAATCATTGTTCACAGGTGTGTCTCGTCTTTAGTCATTGTGTATTTAGCCCTCATGTTTGCCATGTGTCCTTGTCTTGTATTGAATGTGTAACCCACGTGTCTTTGTCTTTGTTTATGCCAAGTCCAAGTCAAAGTCCAAGTCAAAGTCAAGTCAAGTCAAGTCAAGTCAAGTCAAGTCAAGTCAAGTCAAGTCAAGTCAAGTCTTTGTTTCATGTTTGAATGTTGTTTAATAAACTGCACTTGGGTTCAGCAAACTCGCCTCCAGTGGATGAATGTTACACTCACTTCATTTTGCCATTTCCCCCCCAGAAAACAAGACCTAATATCTAATGTTATTTTGCTAAAATGATTCTGTGAAGTAAATACTACAGAAAAAAAAACAAAAAAATGTAATGATAATGATAATGTAATTTCTACATGAAAAAAAAAACTAAGTAAATTCTATATTAGTACTCAATTCAAGCTTGGTAAATATCAAACCTACTCAACTTTCTGATACTGGTGTTCCCATCATGCACTGGGGCATGAATATTTAATAAGGTTGATTTTTCGCTTTTTTCCAGCTGTATTTACACTGTTTTATCATCGCTAAATTTTGTCATCTTGAGTTCATTTTCTACTCAAAATGACACATTCATACTTAAATAGATCTATCGAATGTCACTGTATTGTGTACCAAGTATTGAGGTCTCTGTGTTTATATGCCGCTTTACTTCTATTAAGTAGATATGGTAGATATCTACACAATATCTATTGTATTATTTACTCAGATGTTTCTAAGTAAAGCACACTTTAAAAGTGTGGTTTAATTCAGTGTCATATTGTTTGAGTAAAAAAGTATTGCAAAGGAAACTTCAACTACACACACACATACACAAGTCGTTTGTACGAAGAATAGACTTTTTAAGTAAATCAAGCATAAAATTTGTATCTGTGTATCTTGATTTTAAAAATGTTTAGATATTTGTACTGGAAAACAACACAAAAATGCTGAGTAAGAAACATTTTTGCAGTGTAGATGGTCAGTTTTTCACATTTTCAATGACTAGAGCTGCCGTGTGGCCAATTTTACAACGGTATTAGAACAATATCCATCTAGTCTTTCAAATTATGTAAGGTCATTAGAGGTCAACAATGATAAAATAATCAGCAAAATGCTGTTTAAAATAGTTTGAGAAGTTAAGCACATGTCAAACTGCTAAAAGTTTACCAACCACCAAATTGTGCTCTTGATATGAAATGTCAAACAATGTCAGCTATGTCATGCTATACTATCTAAACATGTATTGTCAGAATTCAGACAGTCTAGAGTGTTTTCATGCGGTTCAACTACATCTCTAAATCACCTATTTGCAAAATGGGAAGCAAAAGTCACAAAGGCTGTGGTTTTCAGAGCAGGACCTTTTGGAATGGTTGGCTGGATCTTCAGCGAGTCTCTGCGTCAGTCACCTCTAAAAAAGTGTCTGATGTGCAGATGATTCATCTTTTACGGGCTCTTTAGAGCAGACGTGTCCCGCATGCGCAACTACACGCATCCTATTTTTGGGAGAGCCTTGTGTGTCGCAGCAAGTGATGTTGAAAGGTGTTTGATGGCAGTGGATTTTGATCTGCACACACACCAGAGACGGAGGCGCAGACGGAAAATTGACTCTTTGTCTCACAAATGAGCATGTTGCACCAAATCCGCATGAACACATTCTGCTCTGCTGGCTGCTGGAGTCATGTTACGCTTTTACATCATGTGGAGCACACAAACTACTATCAGCATATGTCTCGTCTTCACAAAGAGAATAAGAGCTTTCCAAATGAAAAAAACTAAACAAAATGTACAGTGCAGGGAAGTTTGGATTTTACAGCTAATTGGTTTGTGCACTTTGCAAGTTGTTAATGATGGCATTGGTAAGTGACTGCAACCAGAGAGTGCTGCTGCAAAATATAGTTATTCTTGGTTGCATAAATCCTTCTGAATACATAATTAAGGGGCCCTTTTTTGTTTTTGGTCTATTAGGTTTTCATGCTTGAATGTTAAAAAAACACCTTATTTCCCCCATATTCTTGTTGCAACTCCTCTCTTCCCAGTCTGTCAGTAACGCTGCTTAACTACCATACAACACATCGCTGAAGAAATCACCTAGCTAGCCTCGACTGTTTCCCGAAACCATATTGTCAAAAATTTGTTGTTCAACAATGTTGGATAATGATGTCACACAGGTGGTGGAGTAATAACTTCGGTAACACTTTAGAATAATGCTCCGTCATTAGTAAGTAACTATGCAGGAAGTAATGCAGGACTAATGAGTAGTACTACATTAACACTAATCAGTGAATAATATCAAATTTAGGAGATAGTTCCTTATTAGGTAATCAATAATTACTGAAGGAGATTAGCCTCATTAATAACTATTAACTAACTGACAAATTATAAAGAACATTATTGTGTGTCTGAGACGTAATCAATCATCTTTTTTACTCTGAATATAGTCATAAAATGCATCACTAATTACTCAAGTGTTATCTAGTCACTCTGCAGGAATTACTCGTGATCTGGACCATTATTAAAAATATGTTTTTCCACTTTAAAATAATGGTCCAGGTCAGTAGTAGTTCCTGCAGAGTGACTAGATAACACTTGAGTAATTAGTGATGCAGTTTATGACCACGTTCAGAGTAAAAAAAGACAACTGCTCACTTCTCAGACACGTTAATGTTGTGATTAGTAATTAATTGGTAATTCTTTATAATTTATCATAGTTACCTATTAGTTCTTAGTGATGCCAATCTCCTTCAGTAAGTATTGATTACCTAATAAGGAACTATATTAGTCCTAAATTCGATATTAGTTCAGCTTGTTTCTATATTAGTTAATAGTAGTAGCTGAAGTGTTAATGTAGTAATACTCATTAGTCCTGCATTACTTCCTGCATAGTTACTTACTAATGACGGACCATTATTCTAAAGTGTTACCAATAACTTCTTTTAATGAAGCCGTTTGAGACTGAATTAATGCCAGATTTTTGCTATAAATTATGGACATGAGATCTGAGGACTAACTCATTTTTTCTCTTTATTTTGCTTTATTTCCAGATTCAATCATTGGCTCTTCCTAAAGTAGCACGTGCATGCTTTAAATCTCTTGACAGACTAAAAGACATGAATAAAATGTGTATATATTTGAAATAAAACATAGATTGTACTGAATGTCAGCTTGCTTATTTTGCTCAATATAAGGATCAATATAAGCCCACATGTCATGCAAATAAGAAACTCTGCTTCTAACCACTGTCATACCAACCATGTAAGTTTGCGATGCTGTTTGCGAAATGTCTGTTGGAACTTGTTGAATGGCTGAACTTGAGACCATACTTGGCTAACGATGCTTTGGGAAATGCACCCCAGTTGAGTTCCTGACTCTATGAAGCCCCGCCTTCTGAAAAGCACACTGTTCTCTGATTGGTCGGCTGGAGCAGTGTGTTGTGATTGGTCAAGTGTTTGGGAAATGACCCGCTCCTTACCATAACCATCAGTTTCAACACACTACTAACTAACTCAACCAGGCCCCGCCCCTTTATTCTGCGTATGAATGATTTAAATGAGGAATATTGTGACGTGTTGGTTCCTGAAGAAAACTCAAGACTACAATGGAGGCGTTTCAGGAGTTCAGAAACACTGACACTGATATAGAGAAGAACTCCCGCTGGAGGGACGCTTTCATGCTCAAACACATGGAGAAAAGCATGATAGCACCTCTTTAAAGAAAAATATAGTATTGATAGTCAGAGCTAAAAGTTCATATAAAGTGACGTGAAGTCGAGAAGTGAAATTAGGGCTGGCAATTTCAGGACTGGCTGATTCCCTCAAGCCCCTGCAGAGACGAAGGCTGTTTCTCAGTTCCCTGGAGAAACCAGTTTATCAAGCCAATACATACACATTAAAACAGTGCAAATTATCCCCAAAAGCTTCAATCTGAACCATTGAATCTAACAATTATCACCGTAATGCTGGTAATCACCACAATTAAATGCTGTTAAGAGGCGGTCTCACGTCTGCACCTCATGCCGAGACAAAACACGACATTAAGACTATAAAGCATCATTTAAACGCTCCCGGTCAATTTCCATGTTGATGGTTTTTTAAGCTAAAAAAGATAACTGACTGTTCTTAAAGCAACTGCTCTGGAAACATGGCTTTTTGTGCGTTTCGTACACTTGTACCATAACATGATGTTTTTCCGACTAGATCAGAATATCCAACAGCAAAAGTTTTTGCAAAAGTTGCCGTTCCAGGAACCAACACATCACATTAGTCCTCATTTAAATAATTCATAAATATAAAGGGGCGGGGCCTGGTTGAGTTAGTTAGTAGAGTGTTGAAACTGGCGGTTATGGTAAGGGGCGGGACATTTCCCAAACACTTGACCAATCACAACACACTGCTCCAGCCGACCAATCAGAGCACATTGTGCTTTTCAGAGGCGGGGCTTCATAGAGATAGGAAATAAACAGAGCGTTACTGACAGACTGGGACGAGACGAGCTGCAACAATGGAGAATATTAAGAAATAATCAACATTCAAGCGGGAAAACCTGTTCTAGTTGAGCCCAAAAACAACATAAATACTTTGGAAAAGTCTTTCAGAGAGTTATTTTGTTGAAAGATTACGAATAAACGTACTGATTTATTATTATCATTTTGCACATTGAAATGATGGACACGGGTCACCCTTACCTGAACCTGTCCTGGCTGGCTTCTTACCAATACCATTCCATCCGAGTAAAGCTTCAAAAAGCTAAAAGTTAAGAACAGGGTTATGTGTAGAGTATACTTCAAGCTTTTGGACAAGCTGTGAGCAATATATATAAAAAATATATCTTTCCTTTTCTTTAGCATTAGTAAGCCACGGCTTTGTCAACTGTTTTTTCCTTCCCTTTGCCTGCCAATTGCTCTGAAAAACAGACAAACCTGCTCAAAACAGGTAGTTTTATCATCTCTAACTTTTGTTTTTATATTAAACATCAAACTCTTGTCAGACTGACAAATACAACCCAAGGCCAAAGACAACAGAAAAAGACATTTAAATATGATACATCTTCAAAAGACCTTTAAAAAATTTAATTTATGAGATGCACCGATTGGCTACATTACCTGACAACTGCAAACAGCCTACGGCTGATGAACTATACTTGCTGGAAGAGTTGTTTATTCATAATATTAATAATAAAAGTAGCTATTTATTCTCAGCCTCGCTCAGCTTTATCAGTGCTTAAAGTTCACCCAAAAACAAATATTCCCCCGGTTTCACAGACAAGGCTTAAACTAGTCCCAGACTAAAATGCATGTTTAGCTTAAAATATGTCAGTTTTGTCTCAAGATGCACATCAGTAATGTTTGTTTTTCTAAGGCACGCTTATTAAAGACAATTAAATGTCCTATATTGAACTAAGGCTTAATCTAGGCCATTGTTTACTAAACCTCATGTCGTTCCAAACTATGAATTTATATTTTGTGCAACATAAAAGGACATATTTTGAAGAATTGTACTGCACTCTTCCCCATGCAATTACAATGAAAGGGCACTGAGGCGTTCAGGCTTCAAAACAAAATGCAAAAACACACAAGTCATCTGAAGTCAACAGCATTGCGTGAAGTGCAGAACGAAATATAACGCACTGATAATCTTGACTTCCAACTTTTCTCTCCTTGGAATGTTCATGAGAGAAGCAGCGATGTGGAGTTTTGTGAATTCAACATTCTTTTTCTGCTCTGAATGAGTTACTCACAAATTGTATGTGGTTAATGACTCACTGGGTCTAAATTTCCGTCTGTTTCTCACACAAAGCTATCATATATACTGATCAGGCATAACATTATGACCTAATATTGTGTTGGTCCCCCTTTTGCTGCCAAAACAGCCCTGACCCGTCGAGACATGGACTCCACTAGACCCTTGAAGGTGTGCTGTGGTATCTGGCACCAAGATGTTAGCAGCGGATCCTTTAAGTCCTGTAAGTTGCGAGGTGGGGCCTCCATGGATTGGACTTGTTTGTTCAGCACATCCCACAGATGCTCGATTGGATTGAGATCTGGGGAATTTGGAGGCCAAGTCAACATCTCAAACTCGTTGTTGTGCTCCTCAAACCATTCCTGAACCATTTGTGCTTTGTGGCAGGGCGCATTATCCTGCTGAAAGAGCCACAGCCACCAGGGAATACCGTTTCCATGAAAGGGTGTACATGGTCTGCAACAATGCTTAGGTAGGTGGTACATGTCAAAGTAACATCCACATGGATGGCAGGACCCAAGGTTTCCCAGCAGAACATTGCCCAAAGCATCACACTGCCTCCGCCGGCTTGCCTTCTTCCCATACTGCATCCTGGTGCCATGTGTTCCCCAGGTAAGCCACGCACACGCACCCGCACCCGGCCATCCACGTGATGTAAAAGAAAACGTGATTCATCAGACCAGGCCACCTTCTTCCATTGCTTCGTGGTCCAGTTCTGATGCTCACGTGCCCACTGTTGGTGCTTTCGGCAGTGGACAGGGGTCAGCGGCTATGCAGTCCCATACACAACAAACTGCGATGCACTGTGTATTCTGACACCTTTCTATCAGAACCAGCATTAACTTCTTGAGCAATTTGAGCTCCAGTAGCTCGTCTGTTTGATTGGACCACACGGGCCAGCCTTCGCTCCCCACGTGCATCAATGAGCCTTGGCCGGCCATGACCCTGTCGCCGGTTCACCACTGTTCCTTCCTTGGAGATACTGACCACTGCAGACCGGGAACACCCCACAAGAGCTGCAGTTTTGGAGATGCTCTGACCCATCACAATTTGGCCCTTGTCAAACTCGCTCAAATTCTTACGCTTGCCCATTTTTCCTGCTTCTAACACATCAACTTTGAGGACAAAATGTTCACTTGCTGCCTAATATATCCCACCCACTAACAGGAGCCGTGATGAAGAGATAATCAGTGCTATTCACTTCACCTGTCAGTGGTCATAATGTTAAGGCCGTTACATACTCCGCAAGAACAGAGAAAAAAGTTCTCGCTCCCAGGGCTGCGAGAACAAAATTACGTAATTTTGTTCTCGCAGCCCTGATTTGGGAGTTCTTGCAGCTTGTTCTCGACACATCATCTGAGCAGAACTTTTTTCTTGTGGGTGTCCGAGAACTATTGTGTGATTGGTCAGGAATTTAAAGTGGGCGGGGTTAATGCGGAGAAACGGCACCTGCTTTACTCATGAAGTATGGAATGTACTGGCCAGAACGAACTTTGTTCTTGTTCTTGCCACCTCGAGAAAACTAACAAATTTATTTTTTCTTGTGGAGTATGTACCAAGCTTTATGCCTGATCGGTGTAACTTGATAAGATTTAGAATAATACAGATGAGATATATACAGACTATTTTTATCATATCAGAATGGTGCTTTTTGCATCAATTTTAGGCTGGGAAACTTCAGTCCCCATTTATTATAATTGCATGGGAAAGAGTGAACAGAACACTTTCTGTGTAAAGTGTTCACTTCTCTTCTCTGGCACAGACACTCATTGGCACACTGGCAGATCTATGAAATCCCAGGAGAAACAAATGGGAAGCCGGAGACACAGAAGTGCCAAATAACTTACAAATAACAACAACAGCGATCTCACTATTCAAAATCAGGATGAGCTGGAGCAGGACTCAAACTGGATACAGAATTAAATGTAAAATACTACAGTGTCTGGTGGCACGAACACATCAGATGTTTTAGACATATTTAGGGTATGAAATGCTGTACGAAAATATAACGAATTCAAGTTGATATGTGAGTGGTGTTTGCTAATACAACAGTCTGCAGTCTGTTTCCAGGACATGTGGCTGCAAAAACCCTAAAACTGGTTTTTACATTATATTTAGTGATTTAGCAGATGCTTAATCCAAATGAGGATCATCCAAAAGCAATGTACCACAAGAGCCAACAATACTCCCAGTACTATAATCACAACACTCTAGCATGTTTTGATTTTGATTGGTTGCTACCCAGCAAGAAATGTTCTAAGAATGTTGTAAAAATGATCTCAGAACATTCAAAACATCCATAAAAAAATGTTTAAATGTTTTTTTTCTTGGTTATGTGAATGTTAAGGGAACATTCCATTCCATCATTTTGCAAACATAATGAGATTTTTACTTTAGATAGGTGCTAACTTTTTTGAGCTTCTTAACTTTGAGAAAACCTTGCCACAATGTTAGCTAAATTTCTGAGAACGTTCGCCAGTAGATTTGTCAATTTTCATTGTATAAGAAAAACTCATGTGAAGAATCTTTCATGTCTGGAGCACAAACATGCAGGATGCAGTTTAATAATGTATGTAAGGGGCTTGTTCAAATCACTTGATCAATAATAATGATCAATAATCAACAGCAATGCTTTACTTAGCAAACACATATACGTAATCTTGTTTCTTACCATGTCTCACCGTGTGCAGTTTATCAGGCTTTGTTATTAACAAATTCACTCTCACAAATGGAGCAGCAACGACTCATTCCCTCCATGACACGCACTCAGTGGATTTGACAGCGGCAAGTCAACCAGAAGGTCAAGCCACAATGAAGGCAGAATGTATTTTATATTGACTAACTGTTTGGACTAATTATATTACAGTGACACGTGACAGAACTCACACAGGAGGAAGAGAAGAGACAACACGACTTCCATATTAAACACGAACCAGAGATATTATATTCTGAATGTAAGACTACAACTCTCCTCCAGGGTATGTGTTATACCACTAGCAGTGCCAAACAGAATATCAAAAATAATGACTCTCAGACAAAGAAGAACCAGACGAACCTCCCAGCCACACTCAGGCCATTGTTTGAACCAATGTTGCAGTGTTGAGCCACTCAAACAAGGAGATTTCAACTCCATTTGAGGCAACTAGTGACACAGACATTTTGGTGACATTTTTGGTGAAAATACAAATGTACAAAAGTTTGGCTTCTCAATATGGCCTATAACTGTATATGACAGTGTGAAAGAAGGAGAAAAGAACTTACGTCATTCAAGACTAAAGTAAGTTGTTTTCTATTTCTTCAACAAATTTTACATGCGTTTCACATGTGATCTCGTGTTTCACATGGGAATTTTACATATGTTTTACATGTGAGTTTACATTTGTTTCACATGACCTTGTGTTTCACATATGAGTTTACATGTTTCACATGCGATCTCATGGGTTATAACATGGGAATTTTACGTTTCACATGGGAATTTACATCTGATTCACACAAAAATGTTCCAAAGGTTTCACTGTGTTTTTGCATATGTGAAATTCATGTTTTTTTGTAAGGGTTTCACAGCTCCATCATTAAACAAATATTCATGTCATATTAACAACAGCAATGTGGCCTCACATCGTCGCATTTCAAACTGACTTTCATATCCATCAGCAGGGCTTTATATTCTATTAGTATTCTCTCCCTGAGATCAACAACAGATAAAGGTTTACCTGCCCACCAACAGCTGCATTTGATGCTTGAGATCTCATTCATGCACACACAGACATGGCTTTATGATGAAGCAACTTTTACCCCAGTGTCGCTTAGCAACCATCATCTCCATTAAGTATCAAAGTTTAGTGTGAAGAGAACAAATAAAAAAACTGTGTAGTTGCTTGGTTTGCTTAGCACAAACATAGATTTATGAAGCCTCTGAGTCTGTGAGGCAGCAGGGCAGGTGATGAGCTGTCTGACCCCTAGCGCCACTGTATGTGTCGGGATGCAGGTCTTGGCACAGGCTGCAATTAATAATGGATGGATGTTATTTACACACGGAACAGCACAAGGCATTTCCCCCAGACCTCCTCTGATGAGTTTCTGCCTCATTTAGGATCATGTTCCTGGCGCTCCTCGCGGGAACTCTTTAAAGCTGGCTGAGATACGTCTCGCTTTCTCTCATTCTCCATTCAGATGGCTTCTATTCTGCTGCAGTCAATTGCTGGATGGAAAGGTTATGAAACAGACCATGAAATCCAGCTGCACATGTTGTCACCTCACACAAATGACTGTAAAATCCTGTCATGGCGTACTTGCAAATTGAGGATTTACAGTATGGGATTGGTATTAGAATCACTGGGGTCTGAAGAGACACGATTAATGTGGATTTGTTCTTCATTATTGCTCTGTGCCCCTGCGGTCCCGTGTCAGGTTCTGATAAAGGCCGTGTGGGAGTCAGGAGGGTGATATATTTGATCTTATTCCATCCAGCTTTGTTCAAACAAGGTTTTCGTCTGCTGTAATGGATGCCAGTTTATCAGAAACTGCCAAATGACTGGAGTTGAGAAGCCACTTAGCTACAATCTGTTCATTGCTGTGCTTAAAGGGATAGTTCACCCAAAAATGAAAATTCTGTCATTATTTACTCACCCTCATGTCATTCCAAACACGCAAGACTTTCATTCATCTTTGGAACACAAATGAAGATCTTTTTGATGAAATCTGAGAGCTTTCTGCCCCTTTGACGCTTCAAAAAGTTCATAAAGAGATTATAAAACTAATTCATATTAATTGAGCGGTTTAGTCCAAATTTTCTGAAGAGACACGATCGCTTTATATGATGAACAGATTTTATTTAGGCTTTAATTCACATTTAAACATTCATCAACTCACATATCAGCGGTGATAAATGGAAGCTCCAGCATGTTCGCTTGACGTGCAAGAACCAATGAGGTTCATTCTCGTGTTACGCAGCATGTTTGAGCTTCAGCAACAACCAATGAGGTTCATTCTCATGTTGTGCAGCATGTTTTTGAGCTTCAGCAAGAACCAATGAGGTTCATTCTCATGTTGCGCAGCACGTTTGAGCTTCAGCAAGAACCAATGAGGTTCATTCGCGTGTTGCGCAGCACGTTTGAGCTTCAGCAAGAACCAATGAGGTTCATTCTCGTGTTACGCAGCACGTTTTTGAGCTTCTGCAAGAACCAATGAGGTTCATTCTCATGTTGCGCAGCACGTTTGAGCTTCAGCAAGAACCAATGAGGTTCATTCTTGTGTTGCGCAGCACGTTTTTGAGCTTCTGCAAGAACCAATGAGGTTCATTCTCGTGTTACGCAGCATGTTTTTGAGCTTCTGCAAGAACCAATGAGGTTCATTCTCGTGTTGCGCAGCACGTTTTTGAGCTTCTGCAAGAACCAATAAGGTTCATTCTCATGTTACACAGCACGTTTGAGCTTCAGCAGGAACCAGTAAGGTTCATTCTTGTGTTGCGCAGCACGTTTGAGCTTCAGCAAGAACCAATGAGGTTCATTCTTGTGTTGTGCAGCACGTTTCTGATTTTCTGCAAGAACCAATGAGGTTCATTCTCGTGTTGCGCACCACGTTTTTGAGCTTCTGCTAGAACCAATGAGGTTCATTCTCGTGTTGCACAGCACATTTGAGCTTCAGCAAGGACCAATGAGGTTCATTCTCGTGTTGCGCAGCACGTTTTTGATTTTCTGTAAGAACCGATGAGGTTCATTCTCGTGTTACGCAGCATGTTTTTGAGCTTCTGCAAGAACCAGTGAGGTTCATTCTCGTGTTGCGCAGCACGTTTGAGCTTCAGCAAGAACCAATGAGGTTCATTCTCGTGTTGCGCAGCACGTTTTTGAGCTTCTGCAAGAACCAATAAGGTTCACTCTCGTGTTACGCAGCACATTTGAGCTTCTGCAAGAACCAATGAGGTTAATTCTCGTATTATGCAGCACGTTTGAGCTTCTGCAAGATCCAATGAGGTTCATTCTCGTGTTACGCAGCACATTTGAGCTTCCACAAGAACCAATGAGGTTCATTCTCGTGTTACGCAGCACATTTGCGCTTCAGCAAGAGCCAATGAGGTTCATTCTCGTATGTCAACCAGGTTTGGTTGAGCTTCTGTTTATGTTCGTTGATGAGTGATATGAATAAAAGCCTAAATTCAATCTGTTCATCATATAAAGTGATTGAGTCTCTTGGACTAAACATCTCAATTCATATGGATCAGTTTTACGATCTCTTTATGAACTTTTTGAAGCGTCAAATTGGTAGTTGCATAGCTGTCAATGGAGGGACAGAAAGCTCTCAGATTTCATAAAAAATATCTTCATTTGTGTTCCGAAGATAAACGAAAGTCTTACAGGTTTGGAATGACATGAGGGTGAGTAATTCATGACAGAATTTTCCTTTTTGGGTGAACTATCCCTTTAACGTCAAAATCCAGGGGTGTGTTTAGAAATAGCATACTGCATACTATTCTTTGAAAGAACGTATAGATAGAAGAGTTGACAAACAGATCTTCTGTGTGAGCTGTGCTTATATGATTGATGACACTATTGACAGTAGACAATGGACTTAATAATTTGTTACACTTATATAGCACTTTTCTGGGTACTCAAAGCATTTTACATATAGAAGGGGGAATCATCTCCACCACCAATGTGCAGCATCCACCTGGATGATGCGATGGCAGCCATATTGCGCCAGAATGCACACCAAACACCAGCTGATTGGTGAAGCCAGTCAGTATTTAGGGATGATTAGGAGACCATGATGGACATAGGCCAATGGACAAATTTGGCCAGGATGCAGGGGTTATGCCCCTACTCTTTTTCCAAAGGACCTCCTGGGAATTTTAATGACCACAGAGAGTCTGGACCTTGGTTTAACGTCTCATCCGAAGGACTTATTTTGCCCGCACAATTTCACCAAAATGTTAATATGGACTCTCCTTAGTGAGTGACTAATTAAATATATAGCGTTGGAACATTCAATTAATTCTAATGAACCGGTTTATCCCAGTGAATCAGTTCACAGTAAATGGTACTCTTTCTGGTATGTAGCGTTGGAAAGTCTCGATTGACTTTAGTGAATCGGTTCATCATAATTTGTCCAATTGTAGCATTGGAATAATGCGCCTTTCATTCCAGTGAACTGTTAGTTCGGACGGTTCATGTAAACAACAATTAATCATTCGATTTTTGACTCTGTTATGCAAATTACATGTTTTGTTGTACTTCGTCATACTTTACCTGTTCAAGTTTGACACTGTCAGCAATAAAAGCTGTTCATTCATTCAATTCATTCAAGTATCAAATAAAAGTACCTGTTGAAGTTAAACTGTCATCATGTTTATAGCAACAGTAGCTACCTGAATGATACCACATCTGAGTAATTGAGTGTTTCTGGCATTAAACACATGACCTCACCTCAACCTAGACAACCACACTGGGCATGATCATAAAGGCACATGGCTTCTCCTGACACTGCTATGCAGAAGATACGCAGCTCTATCTTTCATTTAAACCTGATGACCAAACTGTCTCAGCTCGTATCTCTGCCTGCCTTTCTCTGCTTGGATGAAGGAGTGTCATCTGAAGTTCAACCTTGTGAAGACAGAGCTCCTTGTATTCCCTGCAAGCCCATCAGTTGGCCACAACATCACTGTGCAAGTCCGCAACACTAACACCAACCAGGACAGCAAGGAACCTGAAGACCAGCTGAGTATTTCCACCCACATGTAAAGAACAGCCCGATCATGCAGATTTGCGACGACATCAGGAAAATCAGACCCTTCATACCAGAATATGCAACACAGCTACTCTTCCAATCACTTGTAATTTCAAGACTGGACTACTGCATTACAAAGACTAAGCCTTTGCAGATGATCCAGAATGTGTCATCTTGTCTAGTCTTCAAACAGCCCAAGAGAACCCACATCACACCCCTCCTGATCTCACTCCACTGGCTCCCAGTTTAAAGTTCTAACTCTGGCTTTCAGGACTACCACTGGAACAGCTCCCCCCTACCTCAACCCACAAGTTACAAATGCATCCTCCCTCCGCCAGCTCAGGACATCTTGTTCCCTCACAACAAGGCAAAAGTCACTCTTCAAAACCTTCACTCTCTTTGTTCCTCTCTGGTGGAATGAGCTGCCAACCTCCACCCGAACTGCTGAGAACAGAAGCAGCTGAAGACGCCCTCTTGCGATGTTGGCTCTTTGATGAATGCTTTGTTCTTCTTCTGTAAGTCGCTTTGGATAAAAGCATCTGCTAAATGCATAAATGTAACAAAGTAGCATACAAACATTTGAAAAGTTTATTGTTGCACACCGTTTCACATACTATACTAAATAGTTGGCAGTGTTCAGATTATATATGCCACAGAGTGCTTATATTCCATCTGAACACAGCCATGGAGGTAATAAAAGCAAAAAAGAAAAGAATAAGCTTGATTAACTTTATTTAAAAGAAGTGTTCTGATGTGATCAAAGCCCTGAAAAAGAAAACAAAACAGAATAGAAAAAGACAGAACGTCATCTACACCTGAGGCCAAATCTCCCAGTAACCCACAGTTGTCACAGGGGTAATAGCCACTGCCGTCATTTGCCTCTGACATCTTTTCGAACACCAAAAATCATCCAGCTGCATCTAAACCTCATTCCTTTCAAGTTTGCCTGAGTGAGGATGCAGTGAAGTTCACAGGAAAGTTCCCTTTCTGCGAGCTCCCGCCCTGGGCTCATCCTACTCTGTATTCCACAGCTCTCCCTGCATTAGTTGGGAGGCATTGTTTTTTTTTTTTTTCATGTGGACAGTCGCTGTCCAGATCCTGTCTGCATCTGGAAATGAGATACAATCCTCTTTTCTTAAACTATAGTGCATCTCAATTAAGCTCCAGAGCACACTCACTTGGCAAAGCAGAGCAGACTTCTTTTCATTTCATAAAGATTTTGCTGTGAAACTGTTTTTGTGACCTTGATTCAGTGCAGCATTAAGTGAAACATCAACACAAAACTCATGTGTGCATACTTAAACTCGCTCTAAAATAAACTCGTTATGAAATACTAATGTCTATATCAGGCAGTGAGTGTGCAAAGTTAACACATCAAACAAAGACTAAAGTCAGCTCAAATAAATATCTAAAGGAAATCGATTGAAGCTTCAACAAAGAGATTTGCATTCAAAAGTAGTCCAACCCCAAATTTAAGCACCAACAAGATTAACTTTAGAACATTTTCAACTTCTATCAAAGTTTCTTTATTTATTAGCATACAAGCCAAATGGCTATGCAACTAACAAACCATCTGTGCTTGGAAGTAGCACCATGGTAAAACCATGTTTTTCAGGACATGCAACATGGTAATACTATAGTTTTCTTTCAAGTACCTTGCAGTACTATGGTACCGCTACAGATACAATTTATAAGTGGGCTATGTGCACATAACTGGAAAAAGTACGACTTAAAATTTGAGCTGTTTGCTGAAAACATAATCCTGATTAGGCCTACATAGTTCTGCAGGAATGGTGTAATTTTGTAGGCCAAGTCCCTTCCATCTCATCCTGAAAGTCAGGAATCGCAGGAAATCGCCAGAAAGTCTCTTGCCAACTCTTCAAACTCGAGCTTTCAGGGAAAATGTCTTTAAGTAAAGACTGAAAAAGTTGTTGAAGCTTAGTGAGGGTGAAGTTGAAGTCGTGTGACCGTGGTGTAGCTCGTTTATATTGAGCTTTTATCTTCTGCCGATTGTTTTTAGGCATGTTGTGTTCATTTGTGAAGATCATCATGATGAACAAAATGTGTAGGAATCATAAACTTTTTTTACAAAATTTTCTGAAACCAGGGTGATGACTTGCGGGTCGGCCTACAAAAACCTCATCATTGGGTTGTGCTGATTCAATACTGTAATGTTCTAATGCTCCAGCGAGAAGCTCTGCGCCATAAACACTTCAGATCCCACCACGGGGCTCTTCATCAGACGAGTGTCCTTGAACGAGGATCATTACCCCCTTGTACTTTAGGGAAGCTGTCCTGGTCTGACCCCGGTCTCTGCCCGCAGATGTCTGCTGAAGTCAGGGTTGGGTAGAGTAAATATGGCCAGGGCTTAGTAAAAAGATGACTCATAGCAAACAGAAGCTTCAGTTAATGAAGTAGAAATACCCTTCACAGGAACAGGACACTTTCTCATACCTGTACCACCCTAACAGCTAAGCAATAAGCTGCTCTTTACGACAATGAGTGTTTAAATGTACAGCAAACACTACAACCTTTAAAATAATTATGTTTTAGAATGATTCGTTTTTTCTCTGGTCTTGACATCAAAACATAAACAGATATTTTACATGCACCATCATGTTGTAAGGAGTGTTTGGACGCCGATTAAAATCGTCATGGCCACCGTGACTGGAAAAGATTCTTGGTAAAAACAAATGGCTTTAGGTGCAAACTGCTGTCGGTGTGAACGCCTTTAGAAATCGTTCATTTATTGAGCAAACGTAAGAGTTTTTGCCCTTTAGCCCTGGTTTCGCTTTGCATGTACACGGCTTCATCGTTGAGTAAATTTAACCGTGTGAACTGAAACCTTTCAGTCTTTTCTTGATAAAATCAGTTTATAAGCATAACTAGCAAAAGATTGTGCATGTAGACACCCAAAAGCACTGTTAAAAAGTTTGCGGTCAGTAAGGTCTCTTCTGGTCACCAGGGCTGCATTTAGTTGATCAAAAATAAAGTAAAAACTGAAATATTATCAAAAATACAGTAAAAACTGTGAATTATAATGTAAATCAGCTGTTTTCTATGTGAATATATAGTAAAGTGTCATTTATTCCTGTGATCAAAGCTGAATTTATCATCATTACTCCAGTCTTCAGTGTCACATGATCCTTCACAAATCATTCTCATATGAGGATTTGATGCAAAATTTTGAAAACATTTGTGCGGTTTAATATTTTCATGCAAACCATGATTCAGGATTTTTTGATGCATAGAAAGTTCCAAAGAACAGCATTTATTTGAAACCGAAATCTTTTAACATTATAAAATCTTACTGACCCCAAACTTTTGAACGGTAGTGTACACACAAAATATATATATATTATATATATATATATATATATATATATATATTTATTTATTTATTTTTTTGTATAGTTAAAGGGATAGGGATTTACTCACCCTCAAGCCATCCTAGGTGTATATGACATTCTTCTTTCAGACGAATACATTCAGAGTTATATTAAAAAAGTCCTGGATAATCCAAGCTTTATAAAAGGCAGTAATTGTTGTTCTGTTTTTGAACTCCATAAAAATGCACCTGTCCGTCAAATAACTGCTCCACACGGCTCTGGGGGGTTAATAAAGGCAGAAACTTTACTTTATAAAGTTTTAAATACGGATATTTTTCTTACACAAATGCATCGATTTGCTTCAGAAAGCCTTTATTAACCCCCCGGAGCCGCGTGGAGCAGTTATTTGACAGACAGATGCATTTTTATGGACTTCAAACACAGAACAACAATTACTGCCATTATAAAGCATTTTTGGGTGAACTATCCCTTTAAGCATGTTCATAGATGCATACAATTATTTTTTTAAAAGCTTAGGCGTCATGTTAGTCTGCTAAAAATATTGAAATCAGTCCACAAATCAAAACACTACAGGCAACGCTTGCAAACACCTTCCGATCTTCACTTCAACCACGAAAGGCAAGACAAAGAAAATGGAAGTCATTCAGCTTTAACATTAACCATTATTATTTCTGAACATACAAAATGCATGTACACTCGCAGTCTGAGCAGAGTTTGGTAACAGACCAGAAGATGCTTTGGCAAGAGAAGCTCCTGGCTACACCTGAAGCATGTCAGTTATGTATTTGCTGTGATAAATGACACCTTTAACCTCTGAAAACATATATGCTAGTCTAAAACATGAGTATGGTATGAATTGCTGCCAAACTCCCACAGTCCATTTAATTCACTGCAAGGTAAGTGTACAGCTCACTCTGAGAGCGTTTAAGCATATGGCTACTTGGAGTTTACGCCGTTCTGACTTGCAAGCACTGCTGTTAAAGCCCGGCTGTGCACACGCGCACACTCATACAAAGATAAAGAGTCTATAATGTCTCAGTATTTCTTCTTCTTCCCCTCTAAGCATGTGTCCAGGTCTGCGCTTCACTTCAGGGGTCACTGGGCTCCACGTCGGGCTGCTGGGAGGAGGGAGGAGGCGGGTCCGAAGAGGAGGGGGCGGCGTCGCCTGAGCCATACGTGTTCTGCAGAGAGCGGGACACGTAATTCCAGTACTCCCTTCTAATGGTGTCCTTCTCCTCGGCCAGGAACTTACAAAGCTAAAACACACAAACAGGTGCGAGTGTGAGCAGCACAAAATCAAGGCTCTTTATCATTGACTGAGACAGTAAAGAAGCATCAGGACACTATGCAGGCTGGAAACCACGATTCTGACAAGAAGATTCAAAACAAATGGATTTTAAACCACAAGACATTGAGTGAACACTGTACATATTTCAGACGGTGTAAAACAACAGGGGAGTAGAAGTCTAAATGCAGCTCTGACATTTTCCCATGTAACGAGCGCCTGCGTACAGCAGTGAGACCGCCGGCTCCCTCTGAGCAGCAGTAAAAGCCAGTTCAGACCTTATGAAAGAAAATCTGCTAGTTACGCTCATCAATATTCTGCACTTCACAGTCTCACGGAAAAGGTCAGTGGTCTGAGTTCTCTAGATCGACCTGATGAGGAACTCTCCAGAAACATGAGCAGAATCCTTTCTAGAACCTTTCAAGAATTGTGATGCTTCCACTACAGAATCACTCAGAACCATTCTAGAACTGTTGAGACGTTTCCACAGTAGAACCCCTCAGAACTATAGTAAAAGTTTCAATGTAGTAAACATCACAAATATTCTATAACTATGCGATGGTTTCACTACAGAACCATTTTAGAACTGTTCTGAGAATTCCACTGTAGAAACCATCACAAATATTATATAACTATGTGAGGGTTCCACATTAGAACCCATCAGAACTACTTTAGCACTACTGTAAAAGTTTCACTGCAGAAACCATCACAAATATTCCACTATGGAACTTTATGAAAATGCTTTTCATGTGATATGGGCTAATGAAATATTTATGATGAAAAACTCAGCATTTGATAGTTATACATCATAAAATGCTTCAATATACCAATCTCTCATTTGAAAGCCACGTTTCTAGCATCTGTAAAACTGCATTCTACCATCTTAAAAATATATCTAAATTACGGCATATGCTTTCAATGCAAAATGCTGAACAGTTAGTTCATGCATTCATGACCTCAAGGCTAGATTATTGTAATGCACTACTGGGTGGTTGCCCCGCTCGCTTAATAAATAAACTGCAGCTGGTCCAAAACGCAGCAGCTCGAGTTCTTACTAGAACCAGGAAGTATGACCATATTAGCCCGGTTCTGTCAACACTGCACTGGCTCCCTATTAAACATCGCATACATTTTAAAATCTTGCTAATTACTTACAAATCACTAAATGGTTTAGCTCCCCAGTACTTGAGCGAGCTCTTAACGCATTATACTCCATCACGTCTATTGCGGTCTCAAAACTCTGGCCAGTTGATAATACCTAGAATATCAAAATCAACTGCAGGCGGTCGATGCTTTTCCTATTTAGCTCCTAAACTCTGGAACAGCCTTCCTAGCATTGTTCGGGAAGCAGACACACTCTGTCAGTTTAAATCTAGACTAAAAACACATCTCTTTACTATGGCATACACATAAAACATTTTTAATTTATATTTTATTCAAATTGTTAGGCTGCATTAACTAGGTCAGCCGGAACCGGGAACACTTCCCATAACACCTGATGTACTTGTTACATCATAAGAGGAATGGCATCTACGCTAATGTTAGTCTCTCTGTTTATCCCGAGGTTTACTGCAGTCAGCTGGATCCGGCCCGTATCCAGATCAGATGGTGGACCAGCGCCCAGACATTACCAACGCATCCCTGAAGTGTCTGCAGAGACCGTGTCAATTAGTCTACCCTCTGAAATTGCTCATCGACATGGCATCCTCAATGGATCCATCTCCGGCGTGATGACTCTGATATTTCGAATATTCCTATTTAATAATTGTTTAATCGACACGCCATCCTCAATAAACCCAGTGTGATGCCTCCGATCTTTCAAATAATCCGATCTAATATTACTTCTGACCTATAAGGCTGCCAAAATAATAATCATACATTGTTTGTTAATTGGCCAGAGGAGAACTGGCACCCCGACTGAGCCTGGTTTCTCCCAAGGTTTATTTTTCTCCATTAGGACACCTGATGGAGTTTTGGTTCCTTGCCACTGTTGCCTTTGGCTTGCTCAGTTGGGGACACTAAATTTTCAAATAAATATCCAAATAAATGTAATTACTAAACTAAATTATATCAACTACATTACTTGAATATATATGATAATTGAAATGAGCTGATGACATCACCGTTTTCTCCAGAGCGGCTGTACAGCTGAATCGAATTCTGTTCATTATTTTCCTGTTTAACACTGTGAAGCTGCTTTGAAACAATCTGCATTGTAAAAAGCGCTATATAAATAAAGTTGACTTGACTTCAAATTGAGTTTATCAGTTCTTATATGTTGCACCCCTGAGAAGCATTTTAGAACCTTTCTGTAGAAACCATCAGAAATAGCATAGCTCTAAAATTGGTTCTGATGGGTTCTACTGTGGAAACCTTACACGTCCTAGAATATTTCTGATGGTTTCCACAGCAGAACCTGTTAGAACCAATTTTAGAACTATTCTAAGGATTCTAAGGAAACCATCACATCACAGATATTCTAGACCTGTGTGAGGCTTCCACAAAAGAGCCAATCTAGAACGATTCTGAGCGTTCCACTGTAGAAACCATCAGAAATATTCTAGAACCGTGAGGTTTCCACAGTAGAAACCCTCAGGACCATTTTAGAACTATTGTAAAATTTCAATGTAGAAACCAATCGCCAATATTGTATATCTACTGTATGTGAGGGTTCCACTATAGAAAGTGCCGCAAATGTTCTATAACTGAGGGCTCCACAGATAAACCCCTCATAACCACTCTAGAATTGTTGTGAGGGTTCCACTGTAGAAACCATCACAAATATTCTAGAACCGTTTAAGGGTTTTAACAAATAATGATTTAGAACCATTCTAGAACTATGCGAGTTCCAATTTCCAATTCTTTAGAATCATGAAGAATCCTCTCTTTATCCACTCTACAGCTGTGAGGACTTCATGATTCTGATCTGATCCAATCTAGAACTGAGGGTTCCAAAATAAAATTGGTTCTACAATCATGTGAAGACTCCACTCCACATTACTATAAAGTTTCAATTTTTGTCTTGACACAAAAGAACTACCCATTTCATATCCGTGGACATTTTTCCTCCTTACGCTTTCATATTCCTCATCTCGTATGCTTGTGAGCCTGACTGCAGCTGAAAGGTTGAACCAGTTTTTTTTTTCAAACACATATGCACATGGCCTCAATTTTAAAACATAAAATCATTTTCAACTCCATCATCATTGCAGATCAGGATGAGAAACCCACAGCAAAGAAATCTCATTAACCTCAACACAGACACAACATCCGCACGTTTGCGGAGGAAAACACAAGGCCTGTCACGGAGAAATACTCAAGAGACTCTGTTCCGATTTTCCTGCCTTTGTGGTGCAGACAAGTTCTTTGTTGTATGGAGGCAGCCATGTTATGTTTCATATGCATTTAGTTTGATATGGAACTATACACTCACCTAAAGGATTATTAGGAACACCATACTAATACTGTGTTTGACCCCCTTTCGCCTTCAGAACTGCCTTAATTCTACGTGGCATTGATTCAACAAGGTGCTGAAAGCATTCTTTAGAAATGTTGGCCCATATTGATAGGATAGCATCTTGCAGTTGATGGAGATTTGTGGGATGCACATCCAGGGCACAAAGCTCCCGTTCCACCACATCCCAAAGATGCTCTATTGGGTTGAGATCTGGTGACTGTGGGGGCCATTTTAGTACAGTGAACTCATTGTCATGTTCAAGAAACCAATTTGAAATGATTGGAGCTTTGTGACATGGTGCATTATCCTGCTGGAAGTAGCCATCAGAGGATGGGTACATGGTGGTCATAAAGGGATGGACATGGTCAGAAACGATGCCCAATTGGCACTAAGGGGCCTAAAGTGTGCCAAGAAAACATCCCCCACACCATTACACCACCACCACCAGCCTGCACAGTGGTAACAAGGCATGATGGATCCATGTTCTCATTCTGTTTACGCCAAATTCTGACTCTACCATCTGAATGTCTCAACAGAAATCGAGACTCATCAGACCAGGCAACATTTTTCCAGTCTTCAACTGTCCAATTTTGGTGAGCTCGTGCAAATTGTAGCCTCTTTTTCCTATTTGTAGTGGAGATGAGTGGTACCCGGTGGGGTCTTCTGCTGTTGTAGCCCATCCGCCTCAAGGTTGTGCGTGTTGTGGCTTCACAAATGCTTTGCTGCATACCTCGGTTGTAACGAGTGGTTATTTCAGTCAAAGTTGCTCTTCTATCAGCTTGAATCAGTCGGCCCATTCTCCTCTGACCTCTAGCATCAACAAGGCATTTTCGCCCACTGGACTGCCGCATACTGGATGTTTTTCCCTTTTCACACCATTCTTTGTAAACTCTAGAAATGGTTGTGCGTGAAAATCCCAGTAACTGAGCAGATTGTGAAATACTCAGACCGGCCCGTCTGGCACCAACAACCATGCCACGCTCAAAATTGCTTAAATCACCTTTCTTTCCCATTCTGACATTCAGTTTGGAGTTCAGGAGATTGTCTTGACCAGGACCACACCCCTAAATGCATTGAAGCAACTGCCATGTGATTGGTTGATTAGATAATTGCATTAATGAGAAATTGAACAGGTGTTCCTAATAATCCTTTAGGTGAGTGTAGATGAATAATTAATTAACATCTATTAAAGTTGTGTCAGGTTAATATTTAAAGACAAGGGCTTTCAGCTAAAGACAGAATTCCAAAAGTCTCTGGACGTGGATGATGTCTGTTGTTTTATATGAACCGCCAAACTGTGAAATATTCAACAGATTCTATAAAATATAGATATCCGTGACTGAAACTACATGCTGCAAGAGATTAACTATAGTCACTACACCAACGGATAAAACCACGTATTCTTTATGAAAATGCTTTTCATGTGATATGGGCTAATGAAATATTTATGATGAAAAACTCAGCATTTAACGGTGTTATACATCATAAAATGCTTCAAATTGAGTTGATCAGTTCTTATATGTTGCACACCGGCACATTACGTACGTTTTGCTAAGTTTTACAACAGAAGTTTTTGGAATTTAATATTTTTTCATGTAATTATATTGTTTAGAGCAGAGGTCTTCAACCCTGCTACTGGGGACCCACTGTCCTGCAAAGTTTATTTCCAACCTGCTTCAGCACACCAGCCTGTGTATTTTCAACGGCTGCACCCGAAAACCTAGTCAGCTGACTCGTTGCCTCGCTGCCTTATCAGATAATGGCTTGTAAGGCAGCGTGTGTGCATGAAGGCACCTCACGAAACTAATTTCGGACTTCTTAGGCAGTGTAACCATTTAATGTTCTACAGCAAAAAGAAAGAGCTTTGGTGAGAACTAAACAAATATTTAATTACTCTCGCTAGAAATTACATCAGAAGTGGAAAATGTTGGTGAAAAACGTACATTTACACACAAACTGACCAGCAAACGCAACTTTCGGACACCATCTTTTTTCCCCAGCTCAACTGTCACAGAATTGAAAGCACAGGATTGTGGGATATCAAAAGCAGCGAAGGAAACATAAATGCTGCCTTCGAAAATCGATCAGATGAAGGTATCACAGGAGACGGGAAGTGAAGCTAACATTAGATTCGGACGTGCCTTGATGCCTTCTGCAAAATGCTGCCTTCGGAGGACACATTTCAAGGGTTTCGGACGCAGCCAACAAGTGATCCTGAAGAGCTTGATTAGCTTCCCCTGCCTTTAATTAGGGTTGGAGCTAAGCTCTGCAGGACAGTAGCTGCGTCTCATTTCAAAGGCTGCGTCCTCCAGAGGTTGCATTTGAAGGCTGCATACGTCATCATTTAAGAAAAGTAACCGTTAGATTGCAAAATAAGAAATAAAAGGGGACGCAGCCTTCGAAATAAGACACAGCTAGTGGGTCCCCAGGAGCAGGGTTGAAGACCTCTGGTTTAGAGCATAAGAAACAAATGGGGAAAAACACCAGGACAGGATTTAAAAAATAAATAAAATGAAATTAGATGTATAGGCAAAAACAATGAGATTCACCAATAAATTTTTAGGTTTCAGGATTTTTTTTTAACTAAACTTTGTTTAAAGATGAATCTCAACTATGTTATGAAAGACATAACAGAATTAACTGATATACCATTTGACTTTATGCAATATGTGGCCATAAATGGGCATTCAATGCAAATGTATCTATACACTGCATCTAATTTGCATATTAATGAGTTCTTGGAGCAACATGTAATGAAAAAAGAAGTGTAATAATTGGCAACATTTTCATAATATCTAATATTTTACAGGAACATTGATATGTCATTTCTTTTCCTATTCATTTGTTGTGTCTCCAAATTGCCTGATAAACACAAGTCCTGGTGTCTCTACAGTGGACATGTATGAAATCAATGCCCTTGACACAAAGTCATATTTTGATTAGACACCCCATAACATTTTCCCGAGATGTTGATTTATGACAAACAATTTGAAAATTAATCAGATTTAAATGATAAATGACAAAATAATCATCATTTTTAAAGACCAAGGATTTGTTGTTGTCCTGGTAAAAACTGTGGCATGTATGGTGTCAGAGAAATTCACTAAAATATTATGTCCGCTACAGTAGACAAAAGTCTATTCCTGGGTCCCAGGAGGGTAAGGCGGTTACTGTTGTTACTCACACAAAATGGAAACTTCACAGCAAGCAAGTTTACATGCACAGTAATATCAGCATTTGGTCACATTCTGAATATGTGATGTAAATGCATTATTAATACAGCTGGCCTATGACTGTATACAAGAGAGAAGCAGGAAAGAAATGCATTTTGATCAGGGCTTGACGCGTACTTTTTTCCCAAGGTGCACCCGTGCTCTTAAGTTGAAAAATTTAGGAGCGCATATAGAAACTTTAGGGGCTCAACTAACTATTTCTGCATATATATATATATATATATATATATATAAAAAACACATGGTAACAGATTTTTGCCATACTAGTGTTAATTTAGTGTCACTGAGATACTATTTTTGTTAATACTTTTACTTCAATTTAATTCTGCTTTCATTTTAATTTTAGTTAAATGTTTCAGTAATTCTGTTGTTTTGTCTTTTTTTTTTTTGTCTTTTTTTTTTGTTTAAAAAACGTCTATAGTTTTTATTAATTTTTATTTCAGTTTTAGTTTGGCACATCAGATTAATGAAACTAAATAACAGGTTCATTTTATATTTTAGTTTATGTCAGTTAACATTTATTTATTTCAAGTAAAGCGATATATTTTTATGGTTTTAGTTTTTGTTGACTATAATAACACTGATGCTAGTAAAGTCTATATATTTAATAATATGCATCAAATAATGTTCTTAGTCTTTCCTTCCTGTGACGGGGCATCCCAGACAGAAGCTAAAACAGTTTACTTTAAATTAAATGGAAATGAAATGAAATTACAGTCAGTTTCTGTAACCAAATAATAACCGGGGAGGAAATTGGACACACGGCGTGACTTTTATTATATAAATTATAATAATTAATATAATGATAATAATAATTATTATTATAATAAACAAGCCCGAAATACACTGGGACTCTTATTTTGAAATGTCTATGCTTTATTATTGCAGGAGCTCATTCAAATTCAGATGAGGAGATAAAATATGCATTTTTACAACTGTATACAACACATTACAATATAAACACCTTAAAGTAAACATTGTCATAATTGATCAGCATTAGTTCATAAGCGATCGCTTGGCATAAATGTGCACTATTCATTGATTGCACAAGCCTGATGAACACACAACAGCGCCACCTTCAGGCTCTGAAACATGAAGCGCTCACATTTATTGAATGAAATCATAGCCTTTTGAAGTTTAATAATCACATTAGGTTGTATCGCGATTTATGTTTTTCCATCCCCAAAATATAAGATGCCTAAAATTATCATTAAGACGCTTGTTATACTGTTTATGGTATTGAAGACTTTTTATGAACTTACATTTAATAAAACTGATCCGCAGGGATTGTTTATTTGCACACATGCTCCAAAATACATTTTACAGTTCGCACACATCTATTTTTAGTCGCAAATGCGAGTGAAATGGTCGCACTGTCGAGCCCTGTTGATCATTGTCTACTGGTATATTCAAACGTGTGAAGCCTGTATAATGGCCCTTGTTTTCTGTATGTGTGAAGTCACGGCTCACCTCCAACGCCTTGTTGAGCGTCTCTCGCTGGTCATGGCTGGAGTTGTTGGTTTCCAGAGCGTCTTCATAGAGATCGACGAGGAAAGCGGTGAGATATGGAGAACTGCACGTGTCCTGAAGCTCGCTCACCTGCTCCAGAAGTCCAGGATATGAGGACAGACCTCCATCCTGCAGGATCCTGAGTCACAGAACCGACACATACATAATGATGCCCCGAGATAATCAAATCAAAATAAATATGCAAAGTCATGCAAAAAAAATTATTTATTTATTTATTATGTATGAGCAACATTAATAGGGATGCTTGCCATGGCTAACACTATTAATGATCTATGTTATGTTTTTGTACATATATTCTTATAGACATTCATTCAGACTCTTCAGTGCAAACTGTACATCTTCTGTTAACGGTGAGCATCTGCCATCTGCTGGTTGTATGTCTGAAAGAGAGATCAGATGACTTCACAGGCTGTTTATATCTGGCACTCACCCTTTTAAATAGTTCCAAGCGCTCTCATTGTGAGGAGCTTTCTTTATTTGTTTCAGTGTGTACCTAAAGAGAGAGAGAGACATTGCATGGTTTTAATTGCCAGCAACAAATAATAGTCTTTCCATGTCAATTCTGCATTAACTGTTATTTTAAAAGCAGGTGGAATCAAATAAACATTCACATGTTGCAGTTTTTGTTTGGAGAGTAGCCACACTTGCGTGTTCTTCAAAAAAGCAGCTCTTTGATCTTTGTTAATCAAAATTTAAATGTTGTTTATATGTCTGTGCAATGTTTTTAATATGCTTTCAGACAAACCATGTGCAGATTCATTAGTCAACACCATTGCTGTGTATTTTCTCTTTATAACTGCAGTGACCCAAAGACACACGCCTCAAAAACACGGTTTGAAATCAACGGTGTTACCGTGTAACGCGTGGGCGGGCTTTAGCATAGGGTGTAGAGTTACATTCAAAATATTTTAAGGCATGAACTTTTTTTCCACAGGAAAAAACTATTTAAATGTGTCATTTTGGTGATCAACGATTTTTAAGGGATAAAATAATTGACTACGGGGGACTTTAATGAAAGGCATTATAAAGCGTTAACGATGGTATAAAGTGAAAAATCAGCAGATTTCCTTTTGAACCAAGGACAAAATCAGTTTAATCTCAAATCGGCATAAAGCAAAACTTCAAAAGCTTAAGAAAAATGTGAACCAAAACAAAAATGAGTTGTGCCCATTGATAGTTTTACACAAGAATTTTTATAAATTATCAGCTTTAAGAGATTGATTTGAGCAGCGCAGCGACTCATTTTAAATTATATTAATTTTTGCATTGTAAAAACAGGAAAATGGTAGTGCCGTAAAAGGTCAAATACATGACATCCAATCAGATTACCTCATCTTTCGCGGTCAAAACTGACTGCATCCACACAAGCAGCGTGCATATGATAGGTTGTGTGCAGAGTACATGCTGCCTTAGCAAATCACGCTACATTACTGCCGTTCTCGACAACGTACCTTTGTAAAAGTGGGGTTTTAGCACTTACTAGCATGAACAACAAATACAGACACAGACTGTGCATAGAGATCGATTTATGACTCGCACTCTCTTCGACAGAAGCATACCCTGTGTGAGTTCTTGGTTTTAATGTTGATAATAGGAGCAAGAAGGCAATTTTTCACGAATATCAACACGATTGCAAAAGTGACATTGATTTTACACAACAGCTCAACAAACAAAAAAAAAGGTTACTATTAGGTGATGTACAAACAGTATTGTTTGAAATGAAATAAGTTCCAATGAAAGCCACAGCAGAACTTTTGTGCATCTCCAAGCAACTACTGGTGGTTTTAGCTTAATATTTAAAAGTATCACTTCATTTTTACTATCATTTAATATTTCTCTATTAAACATTTTTTATTTAAAACATTATTTGTGTCACTGTAATTGCATTCAAGCCACCTCTGAGCAGCATTAAACTGTGTGTAAATACATCTAGATGCAGCCTGCAGTGCAAAGATGGCTTTTGTTGATACCGATTTCATTTGACTGAAGTTATTGATTTAGTTTAATCTATTGCTTTATTTATTATAAATGGTGGTTGTCATAAAAAATGATGGATTTATTCAAACATACATATCTTTCAACATACCTTCTGATGTTCATTCATGTTTATTTTGTGCTGTAACTAGTAGTAAAACGGAAGAGGTGAGGTTCACGTGCCGCTTTGCTTGATCTGAGGCACATTAAAGAGCCACAAAACGGTATTTATTGTTTGAATTTTATAATGCAATTGAGCTAAGAAGTAACAAAGCACATTTTAAAGCTTTAAAATGCTTATTGCAATTTATTGGACAGGATGCGCTACAAAATTTTGTTCAACTGAAAACAGCATAGGCTGAAAGATCGATTCTTGGGATTTAAGAATCAATATCGGGAGAATGTTGAACCCAAACCTAGTATATATTGAACAAAAATTACATAGATTTCCTTTTGAACTAAGGACAAAAAAAAAAAGAAAAAAAAGTTTAAACTTTTCATTGAAAGTTTTTCAGAAGTTTGTGAATAATTGCTCTCAAAAATGTGAAAACCTGAGAACCAAAACGAAAATGAATTGGTATTTTTGCACAAAATTTTTATAATTTATCTTTGAGCAAAAAGGCTTGGGTTTGGTTGTGTCAGTGAATAAGACTCACTGCACTTCTCTGTCGAGGATGGCCGGGTCGGAGTATCCGCTGGTGTGACTGATGACGAAGTGTCTCTGATTCCAGGCGGAGTTATTCCTCACGTCCTCCTCTAACAGCTCCTCCACATACTCCAGCTCTCCATCCCACAGCTTATACTCCTGACACACAGAGACAGACCATGAACATGCGTGCAGATCAGCAAACACTTTACACGCCACACCGAGGCTGTGAATCTGTACCTGGATGACCCACTGTCTGTGCTGCCACGCGTGGTAGTTCTTGGCGTCTTGACTGAGAATTTCTGCTACAAACTGCAGCTCATCCGACGGGTCATTCAGCCACTCCACCACCATCCGCCTGTGATGCCTGCAGATGTGCACAACTAATTGTTTAATAAACAATAATTATTCTCCATTGTTGCAGCTCGTCTCTTCCCAGTCTGTCAGTGACGCTCTGTTTAGTTCCTGTCTCTTTGAAGCCCCTCCTTCTGAAAAGCACACTGTGCTCTGATTGGTCGGCTGGAGCAGCGTGTTGTGATTGGTCAAGTGTTTGGGAAACATTCCGCCCCCTTACCATAACCACCAGTTTCAACCAAGCCTGACACACTCGTGTTGAAAAAACTGAAGCTGACGTGTCTCGATTGCCCCCTGGTGGTTGGTCCCAGTATAGCTCATAACCCCCACCCCTCCGTGTTTTCTAATGGACGCGAGACAAACGAAACAATCAAATTACACTTCAAATATGTTTTCCCCAAAGTTGGTTTCTGTCATTTTATGCAGTTACATCTTCGCTAATCACGCTAATTTCATTTCAAGTGTTTGTTTTTTAAATTATGTGTTGCTATAAAAATGGGGGTGTGACATCATGATTGACAGCTGAGATTGATGGCTTCTCTGAGTCACTAACAGACTTTTTTCAGGATTTTCAGGAGGAGATTGGAGCTTTAGCTTTAATTTCTACATTTCCATAACTGTTTATTTCACACCGACATAATTAATTGTTCTGCATCTACGGGAGTGTGGGCGGGCTTTTGATATCACGGCTCTACTTCCTGCTCTCTACTGCGCAGACTCTGTCCCAAATCTGTGCACGATATCAGCGCCATATATTCGGACGTTGGCGCCTTCACTTTTCTTCAGTGGAAGGTAGTGAAGACTAGGGCTGTAATCTCCCAGTCGATTAGTCGATTATTAGTCGATACATTCTGGCTCGACTGATTGGTCGATTTTTTGCCACGTTCATTTCATCAGGTGGAAAGCACTAATTGCTAATAGGGGTGTTTTCAGAACACCCCTGTTTCACAGGTAACAGTCTGTCTTCAGAACACCCCCCTCGTTTTCACTTCTTTTGGATTAGCCCAACCCACTGGAGAAGAGAGACAGATTGAAGTAGGCTACTTTGCTGTATATTATTTATTTAATTGTGAGAGCGTTTTCCTAGTCAGTCCTCTTCTACCATGTCAACAAAGACATCGGCAGTGTGGCAGCATTTTTTTAAATAGAAAATGGGAAAAAAGTCGAAAGCAAAATTTGCAAGCAACAGTTTGCATATCACAGCTCGACGACAAACATGTCATATCACCTAAAAACGGTAAGCTAACTTGTCTGCATTAGGTTGCCCCGTCTGTTTTGAGTAGGCTATATGAACATATCAGAATTGCCATATTTCACTGTTTTAGTGTAATAATCGTTTGATATATTCTTGTGATGATATCACTAGTTGACAACATAGTACTATATTTTTGATTTTCAGAAATGCTCTGAAAACACCCACATTAGCAATTAGTGCTTTCCCCCTGATGAAATGAGCGCGGCAAAAAAATAAAATAAAATAAAATAAATAAAAAAATAACGACAGAATTTTGGTCGAGCCAGAACGTATCGACTAATAATCGACTAATCGACTGGGAGATTACAGCCCTAGTCTTCACTACCTTCCACTGAAGAAAAGTGAAGCCGGCAACATCCGAATATATGGCGCTGACATCTTGTGCAGATTTTTGATATTGCGCAGGTGCACGTGATGAAACGCTGTCAGAGCCGACAGACTCATGTGTCAGACTCATTTCAGTGCAAAATAAGCAGGTCAAAAACGATTTAATATACTGCAAATAGCCTACTAGTTTATGTTTATTTATAATTCATTTAGGCAGACAACAAGGCTACCAAGTACTGCGCACAGTGCGCAGCTAATTAATTTAACGTTTTTTTCCTAACGTCATTTTTAGTCTAAAATTTCAGGACTTCAGTCGACCAAGATTTTCTTGCCCTAGTGAAGACGCGGCGTCCATATTGTTTTACGGTCTATGATTTCAACACACTACTAACTAGAGCCTGACTGATTTATCGGTCTGCCAATTTTATCGGCTGATATGAGCCTGTGAACATAAAACACAGATAAAATGCTTGTAAATGGTGTAATTAAGTAGCTTGTCCAGGAGAGCGCACTCCATTGTTTGCTACTGGCGACCCAGGTCACTGTAGTGACACCAGCCAACCCTTTCACTTCAGGAAGGAAGGTCTCTTGTTCAGGCAGCAGCAAAGCAGTCAAACGTGGTCTTAACGGTAAGTTGCTAACTAGTTTGTGAAATACATAACTTACTGTAAAGTAGGGCTGCACAATGTATCGTTTTAGCATCGATATGTGATGTGAAGTATGTGGATGGTAGTTGATCCGTGATCCGTACGGGCAGCTGCACCCTGGTTCAGAATGCATGTGATTTGCGGATTAATTGCAAAGTTTAACCATCATAGAGTGAAAGTTTATCATTTGCATGTGTTTTTAAGTGAAGTCAGGCATCAAGTGGAAGAGGACTCAGTTTCTTTTGAGCTTAAACGGACACGCAATGTGCACGCAAAATGAAGTCAAAATGCCTGTCTCTGTGTGTATCCTCGTAAACACAGTCGGTTATGTGTTGTATTCATTTTGAATAATAAAGTTTATTCCTGCCTCCATTACATGCCTGTTTCACATCATTATAAGTGTTTGATCACCACATTTGAGTGATCATTGCAAAAAATGTGTTTATGTATATATACAGTATATTCTGTTTATGTATATACAGTATTCTATACACAGTGTAGGCACGCGTTTGTTTATTTTTAGATAATTGGTTTTGACGTGTTTCTTGAACAGATTTAAAACAAAATGCAATGTCCATAACTTTGAAAATAAAGTTGGATATTCCAATGCATTTATTTTCCGTTTCTTTCGAGATAAAAAAAAAAGCGAAAATAAACAAAGAAAAGAATCGTCCATTTCATCAAACAAAAGTTTGTTTGACCATCTTTGCGCACTCTTCTGTGTCGACTTGACAACGTAAATAAATTATGCGCCCTCTAGTTGTGTGAAAGAATTACATAAACCCATTAATGGCTCCAACATACAGTACCAGTCAAAAGTTTGGACACAAATGGGAAAGTTTTTTTTCACTCCATAACATTGGTATCGGCCCCCAAAAACCCATATCGATCGGGCTCTACTACTAGCTAACTCAACCAGGCCCCAGCCCTTTATTCGGTGTATGAATGATTTAAATGAGGAATATTGTGACGTGTTGGTTCCTGGAAGAAAACTCAAGACTACAATGGAGGCGTTTCAGGGAGTTCAGAAACAGTGACAGTTTGCTAAGGAAAACATGACTATTACCCAAAAGGCTGAGGTGGACTTACCAAACTTGGTAGTTCTTGGGCTGATCTTCTATGATGGCCGTGATGTACTTCATCTCTTCTCTCAGGTCTTTATCTAAAGCCTGCAGTAAAACTCTTCTGTAGTGCCTACAGACATCAAAACACACACTTTAATGCAGGACTAGGGATGCAGCGATTAACTGATTTCTCGATTAACCGCGCTTAACAAGTCACGGTTAATTAACCATAAAGGCTCTGCTACACCGAGTGTTTCTTTTGCACGGAACGGAACTGTTGCAACTTGCACAAAACAAAAACAAAGTTACACCAGCTTAAAGTGCCGTGCTTATCAGAGACACAGAGGCTAGTACTGTACACACTGGATTAACTGTGGCAGAGGGACCAAACAGCGATGCTTTGTTTCCACAAAAGAAACGGCTGAAGTCGGCAGTCTATAGCTGAGCCCTCAGCGTGAGGTTTTGTTTTAAAGTGACCGTTATTTCAGAACGTATTATTTCCATGCCGACGCGTCATGCAGTCACACATTAATACAGATAAGTATCGGTTTTTCTTTTATATTCAAACTATATCATGAATTGTGATATATTCTGATGGTCAAATATGTGGAAGTGAATGTGTTTTGTCGTTTAAACACCTTTATAATGATCATGTTAGTTGATATGAGTTTGCAATTCAGAGGATCTGTTTACATCACGTAAATTCATCCATTTTCCCAAAAATACACAGAAGTGAAATTTTTTATTTTGTGCTGTATTTGATTACTGTGTTATTTCTGGTTTAAAAGGTAGCAAAAAAAGAACACTTTAAAATCTAAAGAGTGTTCATGTGATTTTATACATTGTTGTGAAATTAATGAATGCATAATAATCGTGATAATCGACTATATCTATAATCGTTGCATCCCTATGCAGGACACAAGTGTCTTGCACTTGCTTTGTAGCTTTTTGCAGACCAAAATCGCTGATGTTTAAATATGCAACCCAGCGCAGACTGTGGAATAGTGTGCGTTTTATGTAGATCACAATACTTTTAATGAGCAAGGATGCATTAAACTGATTTAAAGTGACAGTAAAAGACATTTACATTGTTGCAAAAGATATCTATTTCAAATAAATGCTTTTCTTTTGAACTTTTCTGTTCATCAAAGACAAAAATGTATCCTGATTTCCACAGAAATATGAAGCATCACAACATATATGATAATAATCATAAATGTTTCTTGAGCAGCAAATCTAGCCTGGCAAGCCAGACCCACATCAAGATGTTGGGTCTGGTGAACGCACCATTGGCAGGGCTCAATCCGTGGGGCGGGATAAACGGTTGTCTTTCAAATTCCCTCTGCACGCAATAGGATAGCGCTACAACCAACCAGAGCAACCAAGAAGGTGAAGCGGAGCTAGTTGATAGATTAAACCTTTGCCGTATCCAGTCGGCAAAACTCTGAACACATCTTCCTTTTTTAAGAATGACTTCAGTGCCGTTCTTTGTCCTTTTATCAAAGAAAAGCTTAACTCCAAGTCTTCCAGAGTCGCAGCCAAAGCCGTTTCGAAAGACCGCTGTTCGCCAGCTTCTTTGTTTCTTGACTCTGCCATCATTGCGTTAAGCCCGCCCACCGACTCTATACACGATGTGATTGGCCGGACTAGAGTTTGGTTTTTCAAGCTCGCAAGCCAACGGAGAGTTGCTAGACGACCCTGGCTGCAAATTACATTTGCTGCCGCTAGGGTGCGTCTAGATTTCTAGGCTACAGCAAATCATCATATGAGAATGATTTCTGAAGGATCATGTGACACTGAAGACTGGAGTAATGATGATAAATTCAGCTTTGATCACAGGCATAAATTACACTTTACTATATATATATATTCACATAGAGATCTGTTATTTTAAAATTTTAATAAGTTGTCACTACTTTTACTATATTTTTGATCAAAATGCAGCCTTGGTGAGCAGAAGAGACTTCTTTCAAAAAACCTAGTGTGTTAGGTTTGCCATTAAAAGTGCATTGGGCTATAACATTAACATTGATATGTTAATTTAAACATCATTTCTCTCACCATACTGTATAATTGGCGGCGTTGAGCTCGATGGCTTCCGCGGTCAGTGCAAACCCTCGGTCACTCTTCTCATCGTTCTTCAGGAGCGCTCTGAACATGTCAAACACGTCTGTGACTGCAGATGACAAGACACACATTCAGCTAGTCATTATCACAAATTATTACACGGCTCTGTGGAATACTTGATACTGATTGGTCAATCGCGCATTCCAGCGGTATGTTATTCCCAGATAACAACCACCAAAGTGAATAACACACCGCTCATCCGGGTACTACGAGTTATCTTGACCGGTACTACTTATATGCTTAACGTGTCACTCCGCTGTCGTTGACTGATGGAAGACTTCAAGGGATAGTTCACCCAAAAATGAAAATTAGCCCATGATTTACTCATCCTCAAGTCATCCTAGGTGTAATGACATTCTTCTTTCAGACGTATCGGCCTGAACTTTATTTTATAAAGTTTTAAATATGGATATTTTTCTTACACAAACACATCGATTAGCTTCAGAAAGCCTTTATTAACCCCCCAGAGCCGTGTGGAGCAGTTATTTGATGGAAAGGTGCATTTTTATGGACTTCAAAAACAGAACAACAATCGCTGCCATTATAAAGCTTGGATTATCCAGGACTTTTTTAATATAACTCTGTTATTCGTCTGAAAGAAGAATGTCATATACACCTAGGATAACTTGAGGGTGAGTAAATCATGGGCTAATTTTCATTTTTGGGTGAACTATCCCTTTCAGCATTAATTTCAACATATATGGTAAAAACTAATCTTTTCAGCAATAGATAAAGGCTTACAGCAGTTTGCAACTGTTTTTCTTCACAGAAGCGTTGCGTAAGAGCTAATAAAATATTTAAACTCAAGACAATATTTCAGGACTACATAAATAAATAAATGGTAATGAAATAGAACAATGGAGATAAACTGAGATTATTCTATTGTGTGAGAAGAAAACGAGGGCGGAGTGATACAAGAGACATGAAAGAAATGGGACAATGATAATATGTGATACTAAAGAAAAGAGCAGTTGTTGGTTCAAGCTTGATGGAATAAAAGACACTTGCATTTCTCTGAATAAGCGATCTTCACCACAGGGTTTGGTCCATCATCTTGAGGAACAGGTTTGAGATCGGCCCACTCCTTTCTGTCCCTAAAAGAACAAAACAAGCACATTATATGACAGTTTATAGACTTGCTAGTTTGCTAGACATCATTAAATTAACCTCTTTTGAATTAATAACTTATCTTCCCCTCCCTCTTCTTCTCTTCGCTGATGACGAGGGCGGGGCAACCTGTCACTCACATGAGATCCACCAATAGCAAACCACAAGCATCCAATCAATTCCCCACAGACAAAATCAAGCCCCACCCTACATTTGTTCTTGTTTGCGTTTCATTCGGATATACGGCAGAATAGAGAAGATCTTCAGTTTCATGCTGACTTTAAGGCTTGTTTAGTCCAACCTATTTGTTCTGATTCAGTTCATATTAAATGTCATGATTTTCTTCTGAAAGTTTTATTCAGAATCAGACAGAAATGACGAGAAGTGAAGAATCAAAGAACATCAGAAAACATCTATGGTGGTCACAGATTCAACAGAATGAATCGATAAAGAAAACGGTTCATTTGAATCTCTTCATTCCCACACACTTTTCACAGTTGTATTCAGTTCATTTGAATCCATCATAAAATGGGCAAAGTGACACATCCAACAAGATTCAGCATTTAACAAGGCTCAAATTTATGGATTCATCTTGTGTGACTCACTCAGAATCACTGAGAAGAAACCGCCTTTAGAAAAACTCCTACTGTAAATCAGGATCAAACAGACTCCTTTAGCCCAGGACTCTTTCAGATCATGTGAATCACTCAGAAAATGAGAAGTGGTAATAATGAGAGTTAAATTGTGATCAAAAAGACTCCTTTAGATTGAATAAATCCTGCTCAGTTCAGTTCAAATGAATCATTCTGGCGTGTTGACTCGGTTCAAGTGACTGTGAATCACTCTGAAGTGACATTAGAACACATGTTTAGAGGGTTAACTAAAGATAACTTGCTCACGAGCTTTTATACCCCGATTCAGATCATGTGAATCACTCATAAACATAACAAACACATAACTGATGTGCATTGCTTGTATGTAACAATAATGTCAACTATAAGGTGGCGTCCAATTACAATAAAGAGGACAATAACTAAATTAAAAATCGAATTGAAGTGATTAGCCGCACACACTCATTCAGTTATCGTGCTAAGCTAGCTGCTAACCTCACCTGTAGAAGATATAACCTCCTTTAAGAGGCTCCTCATATTCCATCTCCGCATCCTCCACAGCGTTCTCCTCTTCTACTCCATCCTCCTCCAAATTCTCCTCCACGGAGTTGGACATTTCTTCAACAGAAGACATAGCAGAAACTGCACCTTGCTAACTGTGCAGATAGAGCTGACAGATGCGTGAAGGCAGAGACACGACTGATCTACACGACTTCAAAATAAAAGTCTGAGCTAGAACGCTTTCAAAATAAAAGCCAACCAAAGTCTGGTGCATATGGAAGCCCATTTCCGCCATATTATAAGAAAGAAAAACATGCTTTTGTCTTCATTATGACTCACTCAGTTATATTTATGAGATGAAAAGTCAAAATTATGACAATTTTGACTTTACCACACAATTTAGACTAATTGTGATATAAAAAAGTCAAAATTATGACTTAGAATGTCATCTTTTCACCTTTTTAATCTCATAATTTTGATTTATGACATATATATATATATATATATATATATAAACATCTAATATACACCGATCAGGCATAACATTGTGTTGGTCCCCCTTTTGCTGCCAAAACTGACTCGTCGAGGCATGGACTCCACTAGACCCCTGAAGGTGTGCTGTGGTATCTGGCACCAAGATGTTAGCAGCGGATCCTTTAAGTCCTGTAAGTTGCGAGGTGGGGCCTCCATGGATCGGACTTGTTTGTTCAGCACATCTCACAGATGTTCGATTGGATTGAGATCTGGGGAATTTGGAGGCCAAGTCAACACCTCAAACTCGTTGTTGTGCTCCTCAAAGTTCTGATGCTCACATGCCCACTGTTAGCACTTTCGGCGGTGGACAGGGGTCAGCATGGGCACCCTGACTGGTCTGCGGCTATGCAGCCCCATACGCAACAAACTGAGATGCACTGTGTATTCTGACACCTTTCTATCAGAACCAGCATTAACTTCTTGAGGAATTTGATCTACAATAGCTCGTATGTTTGATCGGACCACACGGGCCAGCCTTCTCTCCCCACGTGCATCAATGAGCCTTGGCCGCCCATGACCCTGTCCCCGGTTCTCCACTGTTCCTTCCTTGGAGCACTTTTGATAGATACCGACCACTGCAGACCGGGAACACCCCACAAGAGCTGTTGGAAAAGAGTTTTGGAAATGCTCTGATCCTGTCGTCTAGAAACTCGCTCAAATCCTTACGCTTGCCCATTTTTCCCGCTTCTAACACATCAACTTTGTGGACAAAATGTTCACTTGCTGCCTAATAAATTCCACCCACTAACAGTGCCATTCACTTCACCGGTCATTTTTATATTATCAAACTCAAGAGTTAATGCTCATCACTGGTCCATTTTATCTACAGAATTTCTCTTTATAAACATGCATATTCAGTAGGGCTCATGAGAGTGCTTCAAAATAATTCTAATGAATTGTAATAAATTTGTTATATTTTAATGCTATTTAAAACATGCATACACATTATATATATATATATATATGAATGAGAGAGAGAGAGAGAGAGAGAGAGAGAGAGAGAGAGAGAGAGAGAGAGAGAGAGAGAGAGAGAGAGAGAGAGAGAGAGAGAGAGAGAGAGAGAGAGAGAGAGAGAGAGAGAGAGAGAGAGAGAGAGAGAGAGAGAGGGGGGTTCTATAATAAAGTATATAAAAGCAGAAATGAAACCATTCTGGATGTTTAATTTTTTTATTCATAATAATTGATACATTAGTTTCTGTTAGTAAAAACAATCAAAGACAATTAAACATACAAAATGCATATTCATATAAAGACGTGAGATATTTTCCTATCACAGAGATAAGGCCTTTTAACAGAGAGTGCCATTGTTTGAGAACGTTCTATCAATGTTCTCTAGGGCTGAAGAATTACTGTTTGCCATTGCCATTGATGGGAAGTTTCTTGAAGTCTTCGCACTCCAGCAGGGCTTTGACTTTGGGCCGGGCAGCAATCTTATCCACAAAGCTCTTGAGCACCGGGAAGGAGTCCAGACAGGTGGGACAAAGCACTTTAAGATTCAGCAGAAGGTCAAACAGGTTGTAGTCGGCAAATGAGATCTGTGAGGAGACATGAAACATGGGTGGTGGTCAGAACTGAACAAGTACTTCATTACATCGGTTAGTATTTCTGCTGGATCTCACCTGATCACCGACTAGGAACCCAGATTTGTTTTTGGCCAGAACGGCTTCAAATGGTTTGAGATGGTTGGGCAGATCTTTGATGAACGCTTCTTTACCAGTTTCCTACAGATGGGGACAAATTAATATGCATGTCTAGGGTAAATAAAAAATAAATTTCACCATTTGAGCTATTTCAGAGCAAATGCATGATAAATATCAAGTGTATCGCTGACAAAACATTGATGCGTGTCAGGAATTTGCTCTGAATGGCTCAAAGGGCGAGCGTCTGAATGTCTGAGATTTACAGCACTCACATATTCCTGGTAGATCAGCTTAATGTATTTTAGGCGCAGATCCTCAACTCCATCGTTCATCATGTCGATAAGAGAAGCCTCACAGTCGTTTTTTCCATATGCAGCTGAATGTGTAAAAGGATAAATGATGACAGTTCTGTACATACAGTTGAAGCATTATGCAATAAAGAACTTTATTATATAAAGCAGTGATCATCCTCAGATGGTCAGATTATAAAACAATCTTAAAGGGATAGTTCACTCAAAAAAAAGGATACAGATATTTTTCTAACAAAACGCATGGCTTGGCTTCAGAAGGCCTTTATTAACTCCCTGGAGCTGTGTGGATTACTTTTATGATGGATATGCACTTTTTCGGGGCTTCAAAATCTAAGGTACCATTCACTGCCATTATAAAGCTTGGAAAAGCGAATCAATTGTTTTATACATCTCTGATTGTGTTTGGCTGAAAGAAGAAAGTCATATACACCTAGGATGGCTTAAGGGGGGAGTAAATCCTGGGATAATTTACCTTTTTGGGTGAACTAACCCTTTAAGTAAGCTTGATTTTATTCTGATGCATTAAAAGGATGAAAGTTATCTCATTATGTACTTGCTCTCATGTTGATACAAACCTGTATTCATTTATTTCTTCTGTTGAACACAAAAGAGAAATACAATGACTTCCATAGTTCCAAGTCAGCGAGGACCAGAAACTGTTTGATTACCAACATTCTTCAACAGAAGAAATAAACGAATACAGGTTTGGATCAACATGAGAGCGAGTAAATAATGAGAGAACTTACATTTTTTTTACCATGTTTGCGACCCAAATGCCTTAACATGGCATTGGACTGATACAGGACCAGGTCACCATCCTGGAATTTAGGCAACTGTCCAAAGACCTGAAACAAATCAAGACGTTATCAATAAGATGCAGACCAAGGCTACATAAACCATGCTGAAAACGGAAAATGAAGACACTCACACAGCTGGCTTTTAGATCACCCTTCATCCACTCATCAAAGGTCACCAGGTTCTCCTTCAGCTGCTGCCCATTGTCTGCCAGCATAATCTTCAAGGCTCCACATCTGCCTGTAAGGGGCACATAACACGGGGTCAGGGGCCGTTACTATAGCAACAGCATTCTACAATCCTAGTGTGTAATCACATGCATCAAAGTACATAGTTAGACATATGATTAGACTCAAAGATAATGCAAACAGCTTGCACTGGTTACAGGCAACAACTTCACATTCAATGATTAATGAGGACCGGTGTTGTAATTTGACAATTTATAAGCAGTGCATGTGGGCTGAAGTTCACTACCATTCATTCCTCCTTCCCAATCCAGGGCAAATGCCTTCAGAAAAATGTCTGATTTAACAACCAAGAGCTGGCTCAGAGAACATGCCAAAGATTATCAGTGGAGCGAAGAATATTCATGTAGTTGAGCATCATCTAGCCTAAATAATAAGCTATATTATAATATTTATATTTTAAAGTTGAATGCAATTTTAAATCAACTACTAAAATACAAGAGCTCTTTAATAGTTGCATATGGCATGTGTTGCATACAACTCGCACTTCTTTTGTTTACAGCTCCATTGCATTATAACAACTTTTCCAGACTTTTCTGAAGGGTTAGACATGCATCATGTGACAAGATTAAGAAACAGCCTTTCATACAAACCTTTGACCGCGAAGTACGTGAGTGTGCAGGGAGCCACTGTAAAACAAAAAAAAAAGCGAAGTAAAACAGTCAAAAGAGGAAATTGCATAACACACAAAATCAACCTAAAAGCAATCAGATGGAATGTATAAAAACGATTGTAAAGGCAGATTTGCATGCTAGTTACTTATATTTGTTTATTGAATTGCATACTACTGTATTGTTCTGAATATAGACATTTTTATTCTTGGAAATACATCTGAAAAAAAGTTGTCATATTCAGGGTCAGGGTAAAATCTGCGTTTTTTTGGCAGGGTTCCCCTGCTAAAATGTACATTCCCAGGGCTAAATATCACATTATTGGGGTCACTTCAACCCACGGACATGAAGACTTGGTGGCAAGTCCGAACTTTGTGTACTTGGTATTGAGAAATGCCCCTAGACTCTATCGCAGCTTTCATTGGCTAAGGACTGCCCAAGAGGGCATTTGACGGACATGTAACGCAACCAATCACAGTTAAATTTGTTCTGCGTCATGTTTATGGGCGTGAAAATGTAAAGTCGATGTCCCTGCAATAACGGACCGGCGTGCACCTATAAATTATTAATTCAAGTATTCTATCAACTTTTGGCAAGTTTACTGCAACAATGGAACCGCGAACTTCACATACTTTTGAAAATCCAGCATTTAGTTGATTCTGGTAAGCGCTCATTGCCACAGTTGTAAATACGACAGGGTTCTTCAATAAGAGAGTTTGTTTCCAGGTGGAGCGTTAAAGAACGTGACGCACACGTCTCGCGGACATCCTGTACAATTCAACCAATCAGATGACGACTTCTAAACTCCTTAAGTGTTTCCAGCATAGTTGCCAGGGTCGCGGTTTTCCTGCACAATTGGGTTATTTTAAAAAAAGGAGTCACAGGAAAAATGACGGAGCTTTTTGGGCTACATTTATAATGTACCGCAGCTGCAAAAAAAAAAAAAAAAAAAAGTATAGGCAAAGAAAAAATGAAAATGGAATTAAAAAAAGAATAAAAAAAAAAGGCTCCTTTCTCCAATGCCAGAACATTATTTGACACAGGCAGTTCCTTTCTAAGAACTAATGTTGCTGTGAAATAGGCAGAGTTGAAGCTGGCTGTTGCTTGTCACTCAAGCACTTCAACTGTTGATCATTTAGGAAGTGATGTGGAAGAAATTTCCACAAAAGGGATTAGTTTACGCCGAACGAAATGCACAGCACTAATTAATTCAGTGATTGGACCAGTAGTACATGAAGACCTTCTGGAGGATATAGGAAGTGGACCATACTCTTATTGTTGATGAGAGCACTGATGTCACAACCAAAAAACAACTATGCATTGTTATGAGATATTACAGCAAGAATAATAATAATAATAATAATAATAATAATGTTACAATTATATAGCACTTTTCTGGGTACTCAAAGCGCTTTACATATAGAATGGGGAAATCTCCTCAACCACCACCAATGTGCAGCATCCACCTGGATGATGCGACGGCAGCCATATTGCACCAGAACGCCCACCACACACCAGCTTATGGTGGAGAAGAGATGGAGTGATGAAGCCAATCAGTATATGGGGATTATTAGGAGGCCATGGTCAATGGGCAAATTTGGCCAGGATGCCGGGGTTACACCCCTACTCTTTTTCTGAAGGACATCCTGGGATTTATGACCACAGAGAGTCAGGACCTCGGTTTAACGCCTCATCCAAAGGACGGTGCTCTTTGACAGTATAGTGTCCCCATCACTGTACTGGGGTGTTAGGACCCACACAGGCCACAGGGTGAGCACCCCCTGCTGGTCTCACTAACACCTTTTCCAGCAGAAGCCTAGTTTTCCCAGGAGGTCTCCCATCCAGGTACGGACCAGGCTCAGCCCTGCTTAGCTTCAGTGGGAAACCAGTCTTGGGTTACAGGGTGATATGGCTGCTGGCAAGAAGCCCTCACGAATCATTAGCACTTTTCCAGGAATGCTCAATATAGTAGCTGGTGATTCAAATGCGTTGTTCAAATTCCTGGATGACAACAAATTGTCCAAACTGAATTGCATTGGTCTTGCAACTGATGGCTGTAACACAATGTGTGGGCAACATAACTCAGTGCTACAGAAATTGTGTGACCGCAATCCTCATATTGTCTACATAAAGTGTGTGTGCCATTCTCTTCAGCTCTGTGCATCAAAAGCTGAAAAAGCAGAAATGTGGAGTACATGGTTTCTCAGACCTACAGTTGGTTTTCAAATGCCACCAAGCATCTCCAAAAGTATTCTGAACTGTACAAAACCATAAATGTAGGTGAAAGTCCGCTGAAGATTCTGCAACTGTCTGACACTAGGTAACTCGCTATTAGGGAGTGCATCAACCGGATCCTTTCACAGTATGTAGAGCTTAAGTTGCATTTTCAGTTGACAAATGACAGTGAGAGGAGCTATGCTGAGGAACTGCTGTACCAAATGTACGGTGACAATATTAACCTGCTATACCTGAAATTCCTCCAACCAATTGTGTCAGTTAAATAGACATAAAATCTTTCAACTTGACAAACCCGACCCTGCAAAACTTCTAACAGAACTAACATTTTTCCGGTCCCTGCTTGAGCGCATAGGTTTGCCGAAGACATTCCAGAGCTGACAAGACATCGTGGAGTTTAACCTTTCTGATGAGAATCTTTTGCCACTTGATGCTGTAGACTTTGGGGTGCAGTTCCGTCTTGCTTTGTTTGAAGCCACTGGAATAAGTGACCTAGCTGAACAGGACATAAAACGCAGGTGCAGGGACTACATGCTAGAGTTACCTAAGGAAATTAGGAAGAGACTTCCAGATAACATTAAACAGTTAGAGGCTGTCTCAGAGTCATGCTCTGTCGTCAAGTAAGCCAAGGATTGATGATCTTCCCTTTTTCCACGTCTTCAAGGGAGATAAAGGAAAAGCAGAGCAACAGTGGAGAGTAATTTACACTCGGGAATGGAACAATGCAGAAGATGGCAAAACAGAGGACTTCTGGGTAGAAGTTTCTGCATACACAGATACTGTAGGTGATAGAAGACTTAATGCAAAATTGCCAAGGTCTTCTAAGTCTACCATTCAGCAATGCAGCAGTTGAGCGTTCATTTTGCCAAATGTCACTGATAAAGAACAAGCTACAAAACAGGCTAGAGCAGAATTATTTGCCAAATATGAGGATTCAAGCTTACATGCAAAGAAGAAACATATGCTTGCCATGAATTTAAACAGCCCTGAGATTGTATATATACGGAGTTCTGTTCAACGCTGTAATCAAAATGAGGCTACACAGTTAGGCCATCTAAGAAGAAAATGTTCTGAAGAGTTCTGAAAAAAGAGAAGACAAACAAAAACAAAAGGGACAAGTGTTCATGTTCACCCAGTACGCATATTGGTAATAACACTGATAAAGCCAGTGCATGTTAATTTAATTTAAAGTCCCAGTGAACCAGAAGTTGCAACTGATTTTATTTCAGTGCTGTGACGCATTTCCAAGTGAAACGGATATTGAATAGAGGGCAGGGTTTCACTTCAGCGCTCCTCCTCTCCATCTCCCGCTCATAGCAGACTAACGGTTGGAGGGGAGTGGTTAAGGGTATTCAAACCCAAGCCGTCAAACTGACATCTGAGAAGGAACGCCATTCCAGACCGGAAGTTACTTTTCAGATTTTGATTAAAGATTACCACGGCAAACCATTTTTTCTGTCTATTAACTTGCACGGATTAATTGTTCACCCTAAGACCTGTAATGTGTGCTAACAAAGTAAATAAGGTCGATTTGGAGTTCATGAGGACTTTAACAGTGTGTTAATTTTTATATTGATACTTGTGTATAAACAGAACAACAGCAGAGCTGGAGAGAAGAGCATCAGAAAGAAGTGCTGAGAAGAGAAAAAGTACATACAAGTTAGTACTTCTGACTAGGGTCAGAAAATATCAGAGAGGACATGTTCTTGTTTGACCTTTATTGTATGAGATGGTGTTTAAAAAAAAAAAAAGGTGTGTGATAAGGAATTTGGGTAAGACAAAAGGCCAAAACTTTAAACATACACACACATTGTTCATTTTTAGGCCCTTTGTGGGAATCCAGTCATTGTCTAATCTGATTGGACACTGGAAAATTGGGCTAGTTTTCATTCCATTTGGGTAGTTTTGAGTTGTCATTGGGCTGGAAATATTTCTGGGACCTGGCAACCCTGGTTTCCAGATAAGTGTGCCATATGCATTAGATATGGGTAGTGACATCTGAGGCTGAGACTACCCTCACTGTACATAAAAAGGTGGTATTGCTGTGCCATAAAGTGTTTATTTCTGAATGTTGTTGGTACATTTTACCAGCATTTACCATACTTTAAATACAAACATTTAAATATGAAAAATATGCATTATTAAAATTATTTTCAAATAGTGCATTCATTAAAATACAATATTTGGTCTTCAATTCGGGTCTATTCAGGGTCGTCTTATATTCTGAACAATACGGTAGTGGTCCATCCACACCGCCATTGTTTCTTTCTCAATGCACGAGCATTTGAGCATTACATAACACTTTCATTTTGGTCACAAATGTTGTACATACGATGAAAAAGTTATGCAAAGTCATGCAAAATGCTTGAAATGATTAGCACAATAACCTATGCAGCTCAGTTTGGATATGCTTGCATTGATTTGTCTCGAGTAGATCTAAATAGCTGCACATTATGTAACATCAGCTTAAGTGCTGTGAGTATCTTCAGACACTGTTGACTGCGACGACGCCATAAATAATTTGCTGTAGCAGCGCAATGCAATTATTTGCAAGCGAAGAAACGCATCTGACACTAATGCATGGACATACAATACGTACTTAACGTGCACGTTAACTGCAGATAAAGTACTTACTTGTGAAGTATGATCGATTGCGGTTTGAAGTCTGTTGCGCGAGCTGCTTCTGAAGTGCAGTGACACACAGAAGTGCGCGCGAGGCTTCTTTTATAAGCCTTCAGATTTTGATGAGTCACGCGCGCGCCCTGTTAGCGCACAAAGTGTGTTGTTGTAGTTGCGTTCATCATGACAACACTAATAAAAGCGTAGTGGGTCATTAATGTTGTAGTACCTGTAACTTTAACAACGAATATGCTTACGTTTGCTGTTTAAAGAAGCTCTGGCTAAGCTCGAGCATCTGAACTTTATTAAATATAACTTTTTATAAGGATAATGCCTAAAGAAACGGTATAAAGTGAGGGATTAACAGCTTGCATGTCAGCTAAAAGTATTTTAATTAAAAAAAAAAAATTATTTTTTATATCTTAACACTTAATATCATATCATACTGTCTGTAATTCTATCACACATAGTGGAATGTCTGAGTCAGAAAAATCAACTAAAACCTCAAAACATTACATGAATTTAGCAACCACCCAGAACACCCTAGCAACCCCTTGGCAACCACCCACAACACTGTAGCATTACTTGCATTTTCCTCTAGTTTGGGATTAAGTCTGGTTAAATATGGTTTGGTTTGCATGTCTTTTTCATAGTTTCATATGCCAAAAGAAAGAAAATAAGAAAAGGAAAGCCAACACAGTTGAGATCAGATAAGGAGGTTTATTGTCATCCACGCCCAGTTTGCATGCAACGTATTTTTGATTGCATTGGTCTGGTACAGAGTCGAGTCTCAGACAGCTGCAGGGAACGAGAGGAAGGAAATGAGAGAAACAGAGATTTTATTGCTTGCATTGAAGAGACTATCCGTGCTTCTGTTCATGATTGACCTCAGGGGAGCTTGTTACTCATCACACCTGGGTAACAGTGTTCAGCACTGGAGATTACTTTCTGTAACTAACCAGATGTAAACAAACCAGGGTTTGGCATTATAGAGTTTGAAGCAGTTTAGTCTGATGGGTCAAAAAAAAAATTTTTGCAAGCAGGAAATGTAAAATGCAATGTCTTATTTGTTTAAAGTCATCATGAGCTATAATGTAATGTTGCAGCGCAGTGAAATTATTTACCTTTATACATCATTGTTTTAAATTCATGTTCCTGGTAATCTTGAATCAGAATATCTTCCCGTCCCTCTTCATCTCTTCTCTTCTCTGATGACGAGGGCGGGGCAACCTGTCACTCACATGAGATCCACCAATAGCAAACCACAACCATCCAATCAATTCCCCACAGACAAAATCAAGCCCCGCCCTACATTTGTTCTTGTTTGAGAAGCGTTTCACTCAGATATACGGCACAACAGGAAAGAAAAGACTAATGCAACCCAAATGTAATCTATGTACATGTGTCCGTTAAATCTGACAGAAATGGGCTACTTGTCTGGATTCATCTGCAAGCCTCCTGTCATCAGTCAGTCGCTGGGATTGTATTTGCTGTTGTATCATAAGAACTGGTTCTTCCTGTTCAGTCCTCATTGTGGAGGTGAATACAATCTGGTATGTAAAAGTGCACAATCACCGTTATACACCAAGTTTGAAGGCTACAGTATAAATGTATAAAGCACACAATCTAAATGTGTACACATTGGTATTCAAATACTGTCACATGCCAGTGTAAAATGAAGACGTCTGGATGTAGGCCTTGAAGTTGATCCATGTACGACATCTACAGCAGCTGATAGTGTGCAGATGAAAATAGACACCATTAAATGTCACTTTAATAGAACAAAATGCATTTGGGAAAGTGTGCGTAAGTGTGTGTTGTGAGTTGCATGCACATAAAATCTTACATTTAACCTTAAACCTTTTACCTTCACCTGTGAGCCAAAACTTCGATCATAACTGTGTGATTTAATAGGGGGCAAGGTCTTCAAGCAGTTCCTGGAGATATTTTGCTTTTCCTGACTCTGAAGCGAGGTAAAGTATAATGTCATTACTTGCCAATGAAAGCAGTGGTTATGCAACAACATTTATTGTGGAAAATTAACTTACACCTATTTTAGTATTTGGTCTATGCGGGATTCATCCATGTCAATCCAAGCAGCTGCAAACCCATGCCGCACAGACAGAGAAGTGCAAAGAAAAAGTCTGATATTTACCATAAAATATTATGTGATATTTTTTGGTTAGAATCTGATATAATTTTCTAGAAAACCTAAATGCTGGGGGAGACAACCAACTTTTTAGGAAATGGAAAGCAAAGACAGCTCTGGTCAAGTGGGGTTGTTGATTGTCATGCTCACCTAGTTGCTGTAAAGTTGTATTTCATTGTACTGGAACAGAGGGCTGTTTCATAAAAGACACTAAGAAAAGCGGGGATTAAACTCCAAAACCTGACTTGAATGAACCTAACAAATAAGTTGGGGTTTAAGCGGTTTCATAAAAGGTAATTGAAGTTCACGCAATCGCACTAATTTAATCCAGGTTTATCTAGTCAAGATAACTGCGTGTGCGCGCTTTTCTTAGGCAGCCCTAGAGGTCGATCATGGATCAAATCGATCCACCACAGAAAACAGCTGATATTTTGTGCTGTTTTATGTGTTTGAGACATGCTGTTTTCCTCAGTGCAAAACTTACATTTCACATGTATATTCTGTAAATGTTAGAAACTCGTGCAAATATTTCTAACTTCACATTGAACAAGCGCTACTGCATGCATGCGCACCAAATAGGAGTGCAATAATTCTGACTAAAATACACATTTTTGGGGGGGGGAAATTTGTATGCAATATTTTATAACACCAGAAATATATTCTAAGTATAATCATTTATCTTTAGTATGTTGGATAAGTTGCAGTGAACTCATTACACTCATATATTTTATACTTGTAAAATACTTGTAAAATAATAATAAAAAAAAAATTGGACAAGTAATTCAGTGAAGAATTTAAGAAACAAAATATAAGATACAAAATATAGTTTTGGGTATAGGACCTATGCTACTAAATAAAGATGAGTTATAGGCTACTTATTTAGAATACTGAGAATTACAGCTTTTAAAGCAATAACACATTTTTGGAGAATATAATAGTTTTACAATAGTTTTAAATTATTTAGTTTCTAAAGTACACTATGGAGAGGATAACATGAAATTAAGAGCAAAAGTATACATTTTGAAAAGATATGGGCACCTCTAAAATCAAAGGGCACCTCTAAAATACAAAAATGTATATAGATTGTTTTGTATTTTCCTTGGTAAATGTATGTACTTATTGGTTATGGTTCTAGTTTTTTATGTGTTGGTGGTGGGTATTATCACAAAAGGAAAAAAAGGGAAAAGAAAGTAGAAGGAAAAAATTAAACATTTGACAATTAGACAATTTTGCACAAATATTTGTTTTTGGACAATATATGTGCCTGTATTTATATTTTAAACCTGTAAGTAAGTGTGATGGCAATAACTGTAAAAAGACTATTTGTAATGGAGTCGATCAAATGTAGGCTAATATGCTGTAGGCCAATTACTAAGCTCAGATTCATATTACCAGTTAAAATTTATTTTTATTTTATTTTATTATTTATTTACATTTTTAATTTTGTGATTTTAACTTCTGCTTTAAAAAGCTTTTTTTTTTAGATTGTAATGCTCTAATGTTCTTCTCATAACCATCTTGGGCACTATTTAAGTTGATTTTTTGTATACTGTATATTTATTTTTGGACTGATAGTGATTCATAAAGTCAAATAATGGTATGCGAGAGAATCAGCGGTAATATCATTGCATTCCTATTGGTCCGTGTTAGAGGAGCTCAGCTTAGCCTGACAGTTAGCCTGCCCCGGACCAGGTTAGTTTCCCAGCATAAGTTGCCAGAGTAACTGAGTTTGAACTATTTTAAGTTTGCTTTATGAAACAGAATCTACAGACAATAAGTCTGACTAACCAAAATAAGCCTGGCTTGTATTCTAATCTTTTTTTATGGAACAGCCCTCAGGTTTAAGTCTCTCTCTCCCAGTTTATCTGGCCAAAAAGCTGTTTAATGACATTCACAGATGTAGCACCTCCTTCAGGTCGCTGGGGGGTATTCCAGAAAGCAAGGTTAACTTACCGTCACATATACCATGAACTCTCGGTTGATTAACCCAAACCTTGCTTACTTGAGGTATGCTGGTTCCAAAAACGCGTCCATGAGTAAATTCCCAATGGAAACAGACGCTAAGACAAAGCGCGCCATTCTAGTTCCTTCTTCTTCTTTTGTTTAATGGCGATTTACATAACCTACTTAGTGCACATCTCCACCTATTTGGTGGCTGTGCAATAATTTTTTTTCGATCTTTTCGTTTAAAATAAGTCATCTTTATTCACTTAGGCCGCATTTACACTGCAGATCTTGATGCACAATTCCGATTTGGTGAATATATCAGATTTTTTTGACGACCCGCTTACATCATCTTTTAAAAGCGACCTGTATCCGATATTTGCATTTACACTATACACTGGCAAACAGCCCAAGACGTTCTGACCCGGAAAAGGAAGTAAAACGCTGCGATATGCAATGGACACAATAGATGCAGACGAAATGATTATTCAATGTTTTGCTTTAAAGGTCAGCAAAACTTTGCTCTCGTCTTCCATCGCGCAATTAGTGTCATGTGATCCACCTGAGTTGACGTCATTCGCCTCCGTCCCTTTTTCAATGACGTATGACTCGCATTTACTGGGGAATATTCGATGTGACCGCTTACATGGCAGACGCAAATGCACGTATCCGAATCATATCGGATTTATTACAACATATGAGTGAGGCCTGAATCCAATCTGAGGATATCGGAATTCATGCGTTTTTTTCCTGCTGATCCCATACATGTTCACATGTCATATGCGATCTGTGCCACATGAGAGGGAAAAATCGGAATTGGGTCACTTGAACCATGCAGTGTAAATGCGGCCTTAGAATAAGCAGGGCTTGACATTAAGCCTGTTCATGTGCTTGTCCTTCAGACAAGTAAATCTGTCATTCACTTGTCCGAGTAAAAAATTTGCTTGTCTGGAAAAAATTATATATTTTTTTTTGTGTTGTAATATAGAATTTATTCTGAAGCAATATTCTCACCAGTGTTCAATCAGCTTTGACATTTTTTCCCTAATCTTATTAAATATGCTTCAGCTTTCATTTTTGTTGTTACATTTGATAAACAAATTAAATTAGAATAAGGCACTATAGGGCTGTTACCAATCAAATTAAACAATTTACAATGAAAAAAAATAAAACTGCATTAAATAATGTTATGAGATTGTTTTAAATATTTTTTTGAATATACAAATAAGAAATGTTGGAAAGAATATTTACGCCTGTTTCACACATACTCCGTTTGCAGTGCGTATGCGGTGCGTATTTTTTCTGTACCCATGTTAAGCGGTTAGAGCTTTCACAGTGCACGTTGATGTGGTCCGGCAGTGCGTTCCAGGAGCGGTGCGTCTGCAGCAGTGCAGCAATCGTTTCCGCACAGAGTCTATGTTTTGCTGTGCTGCACGCGCTGAATTAAAGTGACAGCGCATTGTTTGCATTAAAATAAACATGTATTGACGCAAAAATCTTAGTAATTTCACCACAGATGCATATAATGTAAAATCTATTCTGTTTCAAAGTCAACACATGGCTTTTTTCCTCGGGTAAAGCAAGGAAAACGTGTATTTAGGCATGTAGGTAAATAAGGAGACATAATGGATAGCACTCGTCCTTTCTTGGAGGTGGAAAAACAAATTTCTTTATGACCTGCAGGATTTCTTGTAAAAAGATTTAAAAACGAAAGAAAAGACGAGAGTCGGCTGTTTTTGTAAGTTTTAATTGTGATTTAATTGTGATTTTAGGCTATAAACTATGTGTAAATGTTTTGCCACTTGCGTGAGCAACGTTATACACTCACCTAAAGGATTATTAGGAATACCTGTTCAATTTCTCATTAATGCAATTATCTAATCAACCAATCACATGGCAGTTGCTTCAATGCATTTAGGGGTGTGGTCCTGGTCAAGACAATCTCCTGAACTCCAAACTGAATGTCAGAATGGGAAAGAAAGGTGATTTAAGCAATTTTGAGCGTGGCATGGTTGTTGGTGCCAGACGGGCCGGTCTGAGTATTTCACAATCTGCTCAGTTACTGGGATTTTCACGCACAACCATTTCTAGAGTTTACAAAGAATGGTGTGAAAAGGGAAAAACATCCAGTATGCGGCAGTCCTGTGGGCGAAAATGCCTTGTTGATGCTAGAGGTCAGAGGGGAATGGGCCGACTGATTCAAGCTGATAGAAGAGCAACTTTGACTGAAATAACCACTCGTTACAACCGAGGTATGCAGCAAAGCATTTGTGAAGCCACAACACGCACAACCTTGAGGCGGATGGGCTACAACAGCAGAAGACCCCACCGGGTACCACTCATCTCCACTACAAATAGGAAAAAGAGGCTACAATTTGCACGAGCTCACCAAAATTGGACAGTTGAAGACTGGAAAAATGTTGCCTGGTCTGATGAGTCTCGATTTCTGTTGAGACATTCAGATGGTAGAGTCAGAATTTGGCTTAAACAGAATGAGAACATGGATCCATCATGCCTTGTTACCACTGTGCAGGCTGGTGGTGGTGGTGTAATGGTGTGGGGGATGTTTTCTTGGCACACTTTAGGCCCCTTAGTGCCAGTTGGGCATCGTTTAAATGCCACGGCCTACCTGAGCATTGTGTCTGACCATGTCCATCCCTTTATGACCACCATGTACCCATCCTCTGATGGCTACTTCCAGCAGGATAATGCACCATGTCACAAAGCTCCAATCATTTCAAATTGGTTTCTTGAACATGACAATGAGTTCACTGTACTAAAATGGCCCCCACAGTCACCAGATCTCAACCCAATAGAGCATGTGGTGGAACGGGAGCTTCGTGCCCTGGATGTGCATCCCACAAATCTCCATCAACTGCAAGATGCTATCCTATCAATATGGGCCAACATTTCTAAAGAATGCTTTCAGCACCTTGTTGAATCAATGCCACGTAGAATTAAGGCAGTTCTGAAGGCGAAAGGGGGTCAAACACAGTATTAGTATGGTGTTCCTAATAATCCTTTAGGTGAGTGTATATGTGTGTGTGTGTGTGTGTGTGTGCCATAGTTTGCACTTTTTAAAATCCAAAATGTTAATGTAATTTCAACAGCAGCACAACCTTACTGCATAATAGTTGTCTTATCTGATGCCATCACTAGGCTGATTTAAGAATTGAATTTAGGCTGCTATATTTAACAGTGAGTTCATTTCATTCAGGTGTTAGGATGGTGGATCAGGAAAGACAGGGGAAGGCAACAGGTAGGTCTAACATTAGGCAACATTGTTACTAGTATTGGGCATCGAGAACCGGTTCCTACTTGGAATCGTTATAAAAATTCAGATTCTTTTCTTTCTTTTAGTTTCTTTATTGGAATCCGATCATAATGGTAATGTTTGTCAATTTGTGACTGTTTTTTTATTTGTTAACATTGTTAATAATATATACACTCACCTAAAGGATTATTAGGAACACCATACTAATACTGTGTTTGACCCCCTTTCGCCTTCAGAACTGCCTTAATTCTACGTGGCATTGATTCAACAAGGTGCTGAAAGCATTCTTTAGAAATGTTGGCCCATATTGATAGGATAGCATCTTGCAGTTGATGGAGATTTGTGGGATGCACATCCAGGGCACGAAGCTCCCGTTCCACCACATCCCAAAGATGCTCTATTGGGTTGAGATCTGGTGACTGTGGGGGCCATTTTAGTACAGTGAACTCATTGTCATGTTCAAGAAACCAATTTGAAATGATTGGAGCTTTGTGACATGGTGCATTATCCTGCTGGAAGTAGCCATCAGAGGATGGGTACATGGTGGTCATAAAGGGATGGACATGGTCAGAAACAATGCTCAGGTAGGCCGTGGCATTTAAACGATGGCCAATTGGCACTAAGGGGCCTAAAGTGTGCCAAGAAAACATCCCCCACACCATTACACCACCACCACCAGCCTGCACAGTGGTAACAAGGCATGATGGATCCATGTTCTCATTCTGTTTACGCCAAATTCTGACTCTACCATCTGAATGTCTCAACAGAAATCGAGACTCATCAGACCAGGCAACATTTTTCCAGTCTTCAACTGTCCAATTTTGGTGAGCTCGTGCAAATTGTAGCCTCTTTTTCCTATTTGTAGTGGAGATGAGTGGTACCCGGTGGGGTCTTCTGCTGTTGTAGCCCATCCGCCTCAAGGTTGTGCGTGTTGTGGCTTCACAAATGCTTTGCTGCATACCTCGGTTGTAACGAGTGGTTATTTCAGTCAAAGTTGCTCTTCTATCAGCTTGAATCAGTCGGCCCATTCTCCTCTGACCTCTAGCATCAACAAGGCATTTTCGCCCACAGGACTGCCGCATACTGGATGTTTTTCCCTTTTCACACCATTCTTTGTAAACTCTAGAAATGGTTGTGCGTGAAAATCCCAGTAACTGAGCAGATTGTGAAATACTCAGACCGGCCCGTCTGGCACCAACAACCATGCCACGCTCAAAATTGCTTAAATCACCTTTCTTTCCCATTCTGACATTCAGTTTGGAGTTCAGGAGATTGTCTTGACCAGGACCACACCCCTAAATGCATTGAAGCAACTGCCATGTGATTGGTTGATTAGATAATTGCATTAATGAGAAATTGAACAGGTGTTCCTAATAATCCTTTAGGTGAGTGTATATATACATACCGTATAATTATGGTAGTCCTACAGTGGCTGATATACTTTACAATAAACCTTTATTATTTACAGCCCATACATAATGATGTCCGGCTCACTTATTTATTTATTTTTTTATTTTTATTTTTTTTGGGGGGGGGCGCCAAAATTGTTGCTGCATACCCCTCTGGCACTGGGTAGTTGTGCCCCTGCACGCCGCATACGCACCGCAGACGGAGTATGTGTGAAACAGGCGTTAAACATGAAACTAAACTGCCAGTAGGTGGCGGCATGTGACCGTCCTAATGAGAGTCATTGAGTCGATTCGTTGAAACGGCTGATTCATTCAAGAGTGAGGCAGTCGTTTATGAACAGGTCATTGAATCTTTGATTCAACCGATTCATTCTAAACGCTGAATCATTCAGTAACACACTGTTGCTGTGAGACGCATTATGGTTCTGCTGTGATCTTTGTTTGGAACTATTTTCCCTGCTGAAATAGAACAAAACAGTCAATATTGCATCTAAAATGTAAGTGACTTAATGTTAATTAATTGTTTATGGAACTGTCATATGAAATCGTGATGGTATTCTGGAAAACAGCACTCTTGCTCATGTGATATTGCATCATATGTTATAAATATAAAAACTCATTTAGAATTTTAACCGTGTGTGTTAACTGAGTTTCTCAGTGTGAGCTGTGCTCATTTGTTTTCTATTTCTGCTCGAGAGGCTGCGCGAGCGTCAACAGCCTTGTTACCAGCAGTACAGAAAACCAGTCAGTATCTGGAGTGACCACCATTTGCCTCATGCAGTGCAACACGTCTCCTTCGCATAGAGTTGGTCAGGTTGTTGATTGTGGCCTGTGGAATGTTGGTCCACTCCTCTTCAATGGCTGTGCCTGGAAAGTTGCTGGATATTGGCAGGAACTGGAACACGCTGTCGTATACGCCGATCCAGAGCATCCCAAACTTGCTCAATGGGAGACATGTCCGGTGAGTATGCTGGCCATGCAAGAACTGGGATGTTTTCAGCTTCAGGAATTATGTACAGATTCTTGCAACATGGGGCCGTGTATTATCATGCTGCTTTATTATCATCAATAAAATGCACCTGTGTTCATTGTCCATAACAAACGCCTGCCCATACCATAACCCCACCACTGCTCACCCTCACAATGCCATACACGCTGTCTGTCATCTGCCCTGTACAGTAAAAACCGGAATTCATCCGTGAAGAGAACACCTCTCCAAAGTGCCAGACACCATCGAATGTGAGCATTTGCCCACTCAAGTCGGTTACAACGACGAACTGCAGTTAGGTCGAGACCCCGATGAGGACGACGAGCATGCAGATGAGCTTCCCTAAATGGTATGGTTTCTGACAGTTTGTGCAGAAATTCTTTGGTTATGCCAACCGATTGTTGCAGCAGCTGTCCAGGTGGCTGGTCTCAGACAATCTTGGAGGTGAAGATGCTGGATGTGGAGGTCCTGGGCTGGTGTGGTTACACGTGGTCTGTGGTTGTGAGGCCTTTGGATGTACTGCCAAATTCTCTGAAACACCTTTGGAGACGGCCTATGGTATAGAAATTAACATTCAATTCACGGGCAACAGCTCTGGTGGACATTCCTACAGTCAGCATGCCAATTGCACTCCCTCAAAACTTGCGACATCTGTGGCATTGTGCTGTGTGATAAAACTGCAAATTTTAGAGTGGCCTTTTATTGTGGCCAGCCTAAGGCACACCTGTGCAATAATCATGCTGTCTTAATCAGCATCTTGATATGCCACACCTGTGAGGTGGATGGATTATCTCGGCAAAGGAGAAGTGCTCACTAACACAGATTTAGACAGATTTGTGAACAATATTTGAGAGAAATAGGCCTTTTGTGTACATAGAAAAAGTCTTAGATCTTTGAGTTCAGCTCATGAAAAATGGGGGCAAAAACAAAAGTGTTGCATTTATAATTTTGTTCAGTGTATATAACTGTAACTATATAACAAATTTAGTTATATTAATATAACTATATTAATTATATAACACACATCTGAATACCTCTTAAGACAACTAACTCTGGATCATGAGCTGCTCTGGAGCAGGTTATGTTCAGAGAGTGAGTTGCTATGGCTACTTACATACCCTGAAAGTTACCTCCGTTTTTGGAGCCGAAAGTTGAGGTTATCCGCTTGCTTACTGATCGATTGCTCCGGTCTGCTCCTGTGTGCACTGATCGTTTGCTCCTGTCTGCCTCGCTGCTGGGTGTTTGCATCTGTTAGCTCCGTACAGCTTCGCTTTTGAATCTCTATTGGATATAATTCCTTATTGTTTATACTGCTAAATATAACTTACTTAAAAACATATATTGTCTACTACTGCCTATCACATTAAATCTGACATCGCTAGCTTTTAATCCAAATCACTATCACAACGCGTTAGCATTTCGCTAGCTTGTTAGCCTGCCATCCGGGTCTCCTGTTTCTCGCGCCTTTTTCGAGTCCTGTGGTGAGTTGGATTAGTCAAAAGAGTCCATCAAGCAACTGTGGTGAGTTGGATTAGTCAACATAGTCCATCAAACAACTGTGGTGAGTTGGATTAGTCAAAAGAGTCCATCAAGCAACTATGGTGAGTTGGATTAGTCAACATAGTCCATCAAACAACTGTGGTGAGTTGGATTAGTCAAAAGAGTCCATCAAACAACTGTGATGAGTTGGATTAGTCAGAAGAGTCCATCAAACAACTGTGGTGAGTTGGATTAGTCAACAGAGTCCATCAAACAACTGTGGTGAGTTGGATTAGTCAAAAGAGTCCATCAAGCAACTGTGGTGAGTTGGATTAGTCAAAAGAGTCCATCAAACAACTGTGGTGAGTTGGATTAGTCAACAGAGTCCATCAAACAACTGTGGTGAGTTGGATTAGTCAAAAGAGTCCATCAAGCAACTGTGGTGAGTTGGATTAGTCAACATAGTCCATCAAACAACTGTGGTGAGTTGGATTAGTCAAAAGAGTCCATCAAGCAACTGTGGTGAGTTGGATTAGTCAAAAGAGTCCATCAAACAACTGTGGTGAGTTGGATTAGTCAAAAGAGTCCATCAAACAACTGTGGTGGGTTGGATTAGTCAAAAGAGTCCATCAAGCAACTGTGGTGAGTTGGATTAGTCAAAAGAGTCCATCAAACAACTGTGGTGAGTTGGATTAGTCAACAGAGTCCATCAAACAACTGTGGTGAGTTGGATTAGTCAAAAGAGTCCATCAAGCAACTGTGGTGAGTTGGATTAGTCAAAAGAGTCCATCAAACAACTGTGGTGGGTTGGATTAGTCAAAAGAGTCCATCAAGCAACTGTGGTCAGTTGGATTAGTCAACATAGTCCATCAAACAACTGTGGTGAGTTGGATTAGTCAAAAGAGTCCATCAAACAACTGTGGTGAGTTGGATTAGTCAACATAGTCCATCAAACAACTGTGGTGGGTTGGATTAGTCAAAAGAGTCCATCAAGCAACTGTGGTCAGTTGGATTAGTCAACATAGTCCATCAAACAACTGTGGTGAGTTGGATTAGTCAAAAGAGTCCATCAAGCAACTGTGGTGAGTTGGATTAGTCAAAAGAGTCCATCAAACAACTGTGGTGAGTTGGATTAGTCAACAGAGTCCATCAAACAACTGTGGTGAGTTGGATTAGTCAAAAGAGTCCATCAAACAACTGTGGTGAGTTGGATTAGTCAAAAGAGTCCATCAAGCAACTGTGGTGAGTTGGATTAGTCAACATAGTCCATCAAACAACTGTGGTGAGTTGGATTAGTCAACATAGTCCATCAAACAACTGTGGTGATCTGGATTAGTCAACAAACACGGTAAGCCATGTCATCTTCTCCTGTTATTGTCACTTGCACTGCCTGTCACATGTTCAGTATCCTTCTAGGCGAACAGGGCTTCACATGTGATAAATGCAGGGAGATAGTTAGAGACATGCATCCAGACTTTATCTGAGAGTAGTGAGAATGTAACAGCTTTAGACACTGATTTGGATGCGAATAGCTTAGTGAACTCTGTACATTGTTCAGTTCCGGTCGTAGAGTCCATGCAGCAGGGCAACTGGGTGACTGTGAGACAACATAGTCACGGATCAAAAAAACACTCTTCCGTTCCAATTAGAACATTAAACAGGTTCTCCCCGCTCAGTGACGCATCAGTTAACTAGGTCTGCCAGAACCGGGAACACTTCCCATAACACCTGATGTACTCGTTACATCATAAGAAGAAAGGCATCTACATTAATGTTCGTTTCTCTGTTTATCCCGAGGTTTACTGCAGTCGGCCGGATCCGGGCCATATCCAGATCAGATGGTGGACCTGCGCCCAGACATGACCAACGCATCCCTGAAGTGTCTGCAGAGACCGTGTCAATTAGACTTCCCCCTGAAATTGCCTCACCGACACGGCATCCTCATAAACCCGTCTCCGGCTGTCAGGGATCAGTCAAGCTCGGTCCCATCCACTACTCAACGATCACTCTCCCCAGAATACTAATCACTCACACCTGCTTCCCATCAACAACCTCATCACCAGGCACAATAAAACACTCACCACAGCCTCACTTCAATGTCAAACCTCCAACAGGAACAGACCATATTCCGATGTCTCCTGACCCTCTGATACACCCAAAGATCCCAAGACGTAACGTATACTCACCTGTGTTCCACTAACCTCTATGTCATTGTCCTACTGTCTCCAGGATACCTGTTCGCTTCCCATCGCCTGTGATCCCGTGCTCTCCAGAGCTTCCAGTGTTTCCCTTGAGCTTTCTTGATATCGACCATGTCTGAAAGAGAAAGGACAAGTATTAATGAACTGTGACTGCTTGGTATACACATACCTGAAGCGAACGTACTCACCTGTGATCAGCCCCGCACCGAATGATCTTCACAGAATCTGCACCAGTATTCCTTGCATACTCACTTTGCACTCTTAGTATCTTAATAAACACTGTGTTTGGATTCACTTACCTCTGCCTCCTTACATATATCCGTGATGACTCCGATCTTTCGATATTTCTACTTAATAATTGTTTAACCGACACGCCATCCTCAATAAACCCGTCTCCGGCGTGATGCCTCCGATCTTTCGGATATTCCGATCTAATATGACTTCTGACCTGTAAGGCTGCCAAAATAATAATCATACACTGTTTGTTGATTGGCCAGAGGAGAACTGGCACCCCGACTAAGCCTGGTTTCTCCCAAGGTTTATTTTTCTCCATTATGCCACATGAGGGAGTTTTGGTTCCTTGCCACTGTCGCCTTTGGCTTGGCTTGCTCAGTTGGGGACACTAAATTTTCAAATAAATATCCAAATAAATTTAATTACTAAACTAAATTAACTATGTTCATATATAATTCCTTTGATGAAGTTTTGGTGCTTTACGTAATTTTATGTAGTGTAAATGATATATCCCGTTTGACATTTGTGCTGGCTACTGTATATAGGCCACCAGGGCACAATACAGACTTTACCAAAGAATTTGCTGATTTTCTATCAGAGTTAGTACTGGCTGCAGATAAAGTCCTAATTGTTGGTGATTTTAATATCCATGTAGACAATGAAAAAGACGCATTGGGATTGGCATTTACAGACATTCTAAACTCTATTGGAGTTAGGCAACACGTGACAGGGTCCACTCATCACCGTAATCATACTTTAGACCTAATACTGTCACATGGAATAAATGTTGATACCGTTGAAATTCTGCAGCAGGGCGATGACATCTCAGATCATTATCTAGTATCATGTATACTTGATTTAGCAAAGGCTGCAAAACCATCCCGTCGTTTCAAATATGGCAGGACTATCACTGCTGCGACTAAAGATTGCTTTGTAAATAAACTTCCTCATCAGTTTCATCTCCTCAGCATCCCAGATAGCCTAGAGGAACTCGAGGTTGCAACAGAAACTATTGACTCTCTCTTTTCCAGCACTTTAGGGTGTTTTCACACTTGGGTCCTCTTTAAAAGAACTGAACTCAGACTCCTTTAAGTGGACCAAGAGGTGAACCAAGTGAAAACGAACCCAGTTCTCTTTATTTTCACACTGTCCCTGTACCTGAAAAAGGACTCAGATCCTTTTTTGGTCAACTTTAGTAGGAATGTGGTCTCAGACCCCTTTGTGTTCATACTGTTGCTTTCTGGATCTAGTCCAGTTCAGTGTTTGATGGCTGACCATATGGCCTTCAACATTTGATCCCATTCACTTACAATGTTTATGCCTCAGTAACCAAGATATCTGTTTGTAAAGATTTTTTTTTTTTTTAATGACATTGCCACAAATGCTGTTGAATTAAGTTGTTTATCTTTTTTACACAAAAATATATATTTTTTTGCAATACTACATATTCTTGCACTAGCTATATCACACATCCACCTTTGTAAATAACATTTATTTTGAATTGTTTTCCTTGATTCATGTTTATTTTATTGCAGAAGGCAATGATAACATCAGCATACAAAAATAAACAGCATACAATAAAATAATAAAAGAAAGATGCAAATTAAATAAACTGCTTTAAATTTTCCAGGTAAAGTATAAGTATGCTTAAAAGCAGCATTTGTGTAAGAAATGGAATAATCACATGAAAAAATAAAACTGCATATTCTTCACTGTATGACGTACTCGACGTACTTCTTATATTAGGCTAATAATGCAGATGTTTACATTCACTTAAGACAAAACCACCTGTTTATGTGAAACTTGTGTGTTTTTGACACTTTAAAATAAATGCAATAGGACACTTAAGATTCCGTTTAGTACACGCGCTGTGACAGCTGGCTTCTGTGTATGCGCTTTAGGTGTGTGCGCTCAAAACCATTTTAAACTGGCAAGGCGCGCAGCCGCGTCTCAGTTCGGAAGTGGTTGAAATTGCAATAAACAAGTGTAAGTTGTGAATGAATAATTTGTAAAGATTTGCCAGAAGAAGCAGACATGATGAACAGCCGATTTGTACGGAGGCATCTGATGACCAAACTACATTGGAATTCGCAAACATAAAAATCAAGTAAGCCCAGAGGCTAAAATTAACAAGAAATAAAGCGTCAACTTCTGACGTTTGTAAACAGCACAGCAGTAATGACTTTATGAACTTCTTTACGTGCAAGATTGATAATATTAGGAAGAAAATTATAACCATGCATCTGTCTACTACTGTATCACATCAGACAGTGCATTGTAGTGTCAGGAATGAGGAAATGGCGGTTCCTACGAACAGTTCCATGAGGCACATCCACCTGATAAGAACGTGGTGTTGGATGTTCCTCCACCACAGTTCCCGACACCTTTTGATCCGTGACCCAGACCTGATCGCCAGGTGAGAGCTTGTTTAGGTCATGCACTCAATGACGTTTGTTGAAATATCTCATGTCTGCACTCCTTTTCTCTCTCTCCTGAACACTTATGGTGGCGCTATCAGGTAACAAAGGGTTCAGCAGTCTAGGTAAGGTTGGTACCGTAATACGAAGACGGCGTCCCATCAGCAGCTGGGCTGGGCTGTACCCATTGTGAAGAGGAGTTGACCTGTATGACAGTAAGGCAAGGTAAGGATCTTGCGCTTTTTTGAGGAGGTTTTTTACAGTCTGTACAGCCCGCTCGGCCTCTCCATTGCTGTGTGGATGCTTCGGGCTACTAGTGACATGTTTGAATCCGTAAGTAGTTGCGAAATCCGAGAAAGTGCTGGATGAGAACTGTGGCCCATTATCGCTCACTAATGTCTCTGGGATGCTGTGACGTGCGAAGATAGACTTTAGGTGTGTAGTGACATCTGCAGAGGTGGTGAGTGAAAGATTTGCCACCTCGACATACCGTGAATAGTAATCTACAACTAAAAGGTAGGTTTTCTCTTTCAGGACAAACAGATATGTCCCTAACTTTTGCCACAGCCTCTCAGGAAGATCTGATGGGATCAGTGGTTCAGTGTGATTAGTGCGCTCTTTAATGCAAACATGGCATTTCAGAACCAGCTCATTCAACTGCTGGCTAAGTCCCGGCCACCACACACTTTGACGCGTGCGTTCTTTGCATTTAACTACTCCTTGATGCCCTTCATGCAGCTTGGCAAGGACATCATTCCGCAATGCAGAGGGAATGACTAGTCTTATACCTTTTAGAAGAAGACCGTCGTGAACAGATAGGTAAGCTCGCTCAGACCAGTAAAGCTTCTCAGTCCCTGTACAACGACTGGACTCAGGCCACCCGCCCTGACACATTTTCATGACATTTCAGCAAACACTGTCTGATTTGAGGTGCTCTCTTAGGTTGTCCAGGAAAGATTGGCTTGCTGGGAGATGCTCCACAATGCTGTCCACGTAAATGTTAGTGCTTTCCATGTGCTCATCATTTATGTTCTCTTTGTCAGCAGATAGTGGAGCACGTGACAGAGTGTCTGCTCTTCCCTGGAACATGAGAAATCTTGTATAAATAACACATCAGTCTCATTTTTGAAACGTTGGACGCGGGGAGGTAGGGCATTCAGCTCTTGGCCACTTAAGAGACTCAACAATGGTTTATGATCAGTTTCCATCTCAAAATTTTGGCCAGTCAAAAAGTCACAAAATCTCTCACATGCCCAGGTCAGCCCCAAAGCCGCCTTTTCTACCTGCGCGTATCTTTGTTCAACAGGAGTAAGAGACCGTGACGCGTATGCAACAGGTCTCCAATCACCACCCTCATTTTGCAGCAGGACTGCTCCCAGTCCATATGATGATGCGTCCGCAGATACCTTGAGCGGCTTGTTTGCATCATACAAGGTCAGCAATGGTGCAGATGACAAGTCTTCCTTCAAGTTTCTAAAAGCTTTGACTTGTTCCTCCCCCCAAAACCAACAATTTTTCTTGGAGACAAGATCTCTGAGGGGTTTATCTTTTTCCGCCAAACGCGGAATGAATTTTCCCAGCTGGTTGACCATACCAAGAAAACTCCTGAGCTCATTAATGTTTGTTGGCTCAGGCATCTCCTGGACTGCTGCTGTCTTAGCTGGGTCTGGTTGCACTCCTGTGTCTGAGATAATGTGGCCGAGAAACTTGACTACACGCTGTGACAAGGCACATTTGTCTAAGTTTAAAGTCACACCAGCATTTTCCATCTTTTGGAGCACTGCGTGAAGGCGCACATCATGCTCCTCTTGAGAACACCCCCACACGAGCACAACGTCCATGTGACAGACCACACCGTCCAGGCCCTCTGTGACTTCAGTTACCATACGATTTTGGAAGTGCTCAGGTGCCGATGCAATACCGAAGGGCAAACGATTAAAGAAGTACTGCCCAAACGGTGTGATAAAGGTGGTCAGCTTGGTGGACTGCTCAGCTAGAGGAATTTGCCAAAATCCCATGTTTGCATCTAGCTTGCTAAAAACACTAGCTCCAGCTAACATTCCAAGAGTCTGTTCAACCGAGGGAAGAATGAATTTCTCCCTTCGCACAGATTCGTTGAGCTTTGTTAAGTCAACACAAATGCGTGGAGCACCGGACTTTTTAGGCACCACGACAATGCCTGCACACCATTCTGTGGGTTCTTCCACCCTGCTTTTGACCCCCATACGCTCCATGCATTGTAGTTCGACCTTAACTTTTGGCATGAGCGGAAGTGGAATGCGCCGTGGAGTTTTGAGGGAAAATGGAACCGCTCCTGGGCTCAGTTTAATGGTGTACGGCCGCTGTAACAGTCCTAGCCCGCTGCACAGCTTTGGATAGTGTTCTGCTTGTCTCCTTTCTGAAGCAGCATGTTTGAGACTGCAATCACACTAAGTGGTGAGCATCCGGGTCCAAGTAAAGGCTTGGTCACTCTCTGGAGTGCTGGTTTGTTGCAGTCTTTGAATATCTCATGGAACATGTGGTCTGGCATAACTGTGACTGTGAACAGTCGGTGCCTGTGTCGATTTTGAACTGTACTTCACAGTCTTTTATTTTAATATCAATCAGCCAAGGATCACCCTCGGCAACCACAGTGCCTAAAAATATATCTGGGTCCTGTTCTTGAATCTCATTCATCTTTCTGGATGAAGCAAATTTTTCTTTTGCTCCATGTCCACTTTTGACTCTCTGCCTGCTATGAGATGGCTTACTTTTGCTTATGACTCTATCTACGGAGTCAGACGTTTTAGCATTAACACATTCACTACGCAAATTACTCTGCTGCTGCTTCACTGCTTCTGTCTGTCTTGCCATATCAATGGCTTTTATCCAACGTTAGATCTTTATCTAACTGCATTTGCTCCGACAGACGGACATCGTTCAAAACAACGATTATCCTGCCTCTGATTAATTCGTCGTGCAATGGCCCATATTTGCAGTGTTCAGCCATGGAGTACAGTGCAGTCACAAAGGAGTCTACTGGTTCATTTTTTCCCTTGTTTTCTCATGTTGAAACGTGCTCTTTCGTAGATTACGTTTTCCTTCACAACAAAGAACGCGTGAAAACCCTCTTTCACTGTGTCGTAACACTCCATGTTTTCGTTCGTCAAATTCAGCCCTTTAAAATTTCATCCGCTTCATCGCCCATACAGTACATGAGTGTATTTATTTAGTTGGCTTGCGTGGAAGTATGGAGATTACTAGCCTGACGGAAACGTTCGAACCGTCGGATCCATCTTTCCCATTCATGAGGTTTAGAGAAGTTAAATGGCTCAGGTGGCTGGATGCTAAATGTAGCACACGGGCCCGGCGCAGGCGGCTCTCTCCCCCCGGCAGCTGCATCACCTGGAGTGCATTGTCCTCCTGCCGCTTGTTCCATGACTTTGCAACTTCAAGACTCATAAAGCTTAACTTCCCCCGCACAAAACTTCTTCCGCAGCTTATTAGAGTATCCTACTCTGACACCATGTCGTATTCTCTAGTTTATTGCATGAGTAAATAGCACACAAACACCTGTAGACTCCCAGTCTAGCCTTGCATTTATTAATCTATCTCCAACGCCATTATTTGGATATTTATTTGAAAATTTTGTGTCCCCAACTGAGCAAGCCAAAGGCGACAGTGGCAAGGAACCAAAACTCCATCAGGTGGCATAATGGAGAAAAATAAACCTTGGGAGAAACCAGGCTCAGTCGGGGTGCCAGTTCTCCTCTGGCCAATTAACAAACAGTGTATGATTATTATTTTGGCAGCCTTACAGGTCAGAAGTAATATTAGATCGGATTATTCGAAAGATCGGAGGCATCACGCCGGAGACGGGTTTATTGAGGATGGCGTGTCGATTAAACAATTATTAAATAGGAATATTTGAAATATCGGAGTCATCACGCCGGAGACGGGCGTGTCGATGAGCAATTTCAGAGGGTAGACTAATTGACATGGTCTCTGCAGACACTTCAAGGATGAGTTGGTCATGTCCAGGCGCAGGTCCACCATCTGATCTGGATACGACCCGGATCCGGCTGACTGCGGTAAAACCTCGGGATCAACAGAGAGACTAACATTAGCGTAGATGCCATTCTTCTTATGATGTAACGAGTACATCAGGTGTTATGGGAAGTGTTCCCGGTTCCGGCTGACCTAGTTAATGTAGCCTAACAATCATTTAATTGATTTGAATAAAATATAAATTAAAAATGTTTTATGTGTATGCCATAGTAAAGAGATGTGTTTTTAGTCTAGATTTAAACTGACAGAGTGTATCTGCTTCCCGAACAATGCTAGGAAGGCTGTTCCAGAGTTTAGGTGCTAAATAGGAAAAGGATCGGCCGACTGCAGTTGATTTTGATATTCTAGGTATTATCAACTGGCCAGAGTTTTGAGACCGCAATAGACGTGATGGAGTATAATGCGTTAAGAGCTCGCTCAAGTACTGGGGAGATAAACCATTTAGTGCTTTGTAAGTAATTAGCACGATTTTAAAATGTATGCGATGTTTAATAGGGAGCCAGTGCAGTGTTGACAGAACCGGGCTAATATGGTCATACTTCCTGGTTCTAGTAAGAACTCGAGCTGCTGCGTTTTGGACCAGCTGCAGTTTATTTATTAAGCGAGCAGGGCAACCACCCAGTAGAGCATTACAATAATCTAGCCTTGAGGTCATGAACTCATGAACTAACTGTTCAGCATTTTGCATTGAAAGCATATGCCGTAATTTAGATATATTTTTAAGATGGTAGAAAGCAGTTTTACAGATGCTAGAAACATGGCTTTCAAATGAGAGATTGGTATCAAAGAGCACACCCAGGTTCTTAACTGACGACGAGGACTTGACAGAGCAGCCATGAAGTGTTAGACAGTATTCTAGGTTACTACATGTGGAGTTTTTTTGTCCAATAATTAAAAATGCATTTTTTTCTGAATTAAGTTGCAGGAAATTACTAGTCATCCAATTTTTTATATCAGCTATGCATTCCGTTAATCTTGTGAATTGGTAAGTTTCGTCAGGGCGTGAAGAAATATAGAGCTGAACCCAAATTAGAACCCGGAAATAATATTTTTCCCACAGTGCTAAATGAGAAGAGCCATGTCTCTGGAACCATATAGAGAGGTGATTTCTGACATGATTTTAAAACACAAAACGGGCGAGGTTGCTCGGTGAGGAGTGTGAGACGATTTTGTGCCTGTCAATGCCTGAGATGGGAAGTTTCTCTCAGCTGGAGATAGCTGTATCGACAGCAGTACAAGAAGTACATAATAAAATACAGTAATGCAATTTTAATGTAATATGTATATAATATAGGCTATGACTTGTGGTGTTATCTCGACAAAGCTGTAGGCTATGCATCACGGTAGTAGCCTAATCATTGTCATTTTCGGGTGACATGTCCCTACCAAATGCAACTCTCATGAATTGAATTAATTAATTAATTAAGCATACATCAAATCATTATCCAGAACTTAAATATAGCTTACTGTATATCAACAGCTGATGCTGTGGTTTTGCGACTTTTTTTCTCATGATATAGCTATGGGTAGCCTATATGCATTTTAATGTTTCTGCTTTGAGTCTTATGAATGGCAAAAATCTAATTTTTAGTGCGGGAAAAAAAAATTGTACGCGAGTAATGATCATTGATGTGTATTTGACTCGGAAGATGGCTTAACAACATACACTGCCAGATGGCAGGTTCTGAACAAATCTGATTACACTGTAACCTAGCGCACGCAGATGTTGGTATTGCGCAACTTATTTTGTTCACAATGACAGTTAAATGCATGTAGCATTCAAAGATCTGCCTCTGCTTGAACCAACTCCGCTGAGAACTAATATAGGCTTGTCTGCTGTAGTCCATATACCCCCGGTTTCACAGATAAGGCTTAAATTATCCAAGACTAAAATGCATGTTTGAGCTGTTTTAACTGAAAGCAACTTGCACTGAGATATCTTAAATTAAGTCAGAGTCTTGAAATCTTTTGTCTCAAGATGCACACCAGTAATGTTTTTTTTCTTCTTTCTAAGGCACGTTTATAAAAGCTACTTACATGTCCTAATTGAACTAAGGCCTAATCTTGGTTAAGTCTATGCCCTGTCTGTGAAACCAGGCCATTGTGTTCCAGCTCATTTGTTTTACCACTCTACAGGCAGGACCAACCTACAGTCGTAAGATGATGACCGGTTATTTGTCAGCAAAGGGAATTCGAGCTGCAGAAAGTCGGGTTGGACGAGCCCTCCAGACAATACATCGACCATACCATCAAATGCGATGCAGTGTAAGTAGCTACACACAGCATTACACTTGATTTTACAAATGTATAGCATTACATCTGTTACTTACTAGGCCTACTGCAATTAAGAAATACTGGACAAATAATTCAAACATGACTGTAATTCTTGCATACCCCCCCCCCCCCCCATATTTTAAGGAATCTTAATCCTATACCCTACCGTGCTGCTTATACAGGACACAAACTGCACTTAGACCAAAACGAAAAGCTAGGCATGTTTGGAGTTACACATGTTCTAGCAATTGATGGCTATAGCAGCAAGGTCGTGGGTTCTGCCTGTATGTCAGTTAAGAATAACCTCATTATTTATGAAAAAGTGTACAGGTTTGTCATTTCAAAAGACACACACACACACACACACACACACACATATATATAGTTCAAGCCACTAAGTCTTTTTATATTTGAATCATATCATTTAAGGCCTGCTGTAATCAACAATGGAATGTGGGACCAAATAAGAGTGGACCACGGCAGAGAGTTCTTCTTGACTCTATTTATTCAAGAAATCCTTGCTGACCACAGATTGAATACAGAAACACCACCATATCGTCAGACCCCATCAACAAAAGTAGGTGTTCTAGAATTTAAACAATTACTTTTCTGAAGACTCAAAACTTGAAAGGATAAGAACAAAGTAGGCCTACTATATATAGAGATTGCAGTAGATTAAATCAATTATTTGGTTATAATTATGCTTCACCTGTATTGTGAAAAATGTTGGTCCTCACTAAATTAAAATTACACAAGTTTCTGCATGTCCTGGCCAAATTCCCTCAATTGGTCTTTATCAATGGCCTCTTTATAATCCCCATCCACTGAATTGGCTCTATCACTCTCTCTCCTCTCCACCTATAGCTGGTGTGTGGTGAGTGCATTGGCACCGTCATACTGTGGCTGCCGTCGCATCATCCAGGTGGATGCTGCACAGTAGTGGTGGTTGAGAAGAGACCTCTAAAATTATTGTAAAGTGCTTTGGGTGTATAGTAGTACATAAAAAGCGCTATATAAATGCTTAATTTTTTACAATACAAAAAAAAAAGGAAAAAAAAGAGAGAGGTCGCTTTAATTGGACAACATCTAATAATGTACATTAGAGGAAATATTGTACTTGATAATCAACATTTGTGAAATATCTGTTAAATGTGCCAACATGAAACTACAAACTATAGTGCAGTGATGATTTTTAGTCCACTGTGAAATAACCTGTTTTTCACTTTTTTTATTTTCTAGAATCACACAGTTGAAAGGATGTGGCCTGAAATTAATAACAGGGTTAATTACCCTTTGAAGGAGGCTCTTGTCCAGCTGGTCGACCAAGAACTCATTGATATGGACTGCAGCCTAACAAGATACTGTGTGTCTAACCTTGTCTGTCAATTGTGTCATCTGGGCATTAGCAGGGCGGTAGAGGCCTGGAACAACCACAGGATTCCTGGTATGCTCTACTGGGTGGTTGCCCTGCTCGCTTAATAAATAAACTGCAGCTGGTCCAAAACGCAGCAGCTCGAGTTCTTACTAGAACCAGGAAGTATGACCATATTAGCCCGGTTCTGTCAACACTGCACTGGCTCCCTATTAAACATCGCATACATTTTAAAATCTTGCTAATTACTTACAAAGCACTAAATGGTTTAGCTCCCCAGTACTTGAGCGAGCTCTTAACGCATTATACTCCATCATGTCTATTGCGGTCTCAAAACTCTGGCCAGTTGATAATACCTAGAATATCAAAATCAACGGCAGGCGGTCGATCCTTTTCCTATTTAACAACTAAACTCTGGAACAGTCTTCCTAGCATTGTTCGGGAAGCAGACACACTCTGTCAGTTTAAATCTAGACTAAAAACACATCTCTTTACTATGGCATACACAAAGAACATTATCAATTTATATTATTCAAATCCATTAAATGATTGTTAGGCTGCATTAACTAGGTCAGCCGGAACCGGGAACACTTCCCATAACACCTGATGTACTCGTTACATCATAAGAAGAATGGCATCTGCGCTAATGTTAGTCTCTCTGTTTATTCCGAGGTTTACTGCAGTCAGCCGGATCCGAGCCGTATCCAGATCAGATGGTGGACCTGCGCCTGGACATGACCAACTCATGCCTGAAGTGTCTGCAGAGACCGTGTCAATTAGTCTACCCTCTGAAATTGCTCATCGACATGGCATCCTCAATGGATCCATCTCCGGCGTGATGACTCCGATCTTTCGATAATTCTATTTAATAATTGTTTAATCGACACGCCATCCTCAATAAACCCGTCTCCGGTGTGATGCCTCCGATCTTTCGAATATTCCGATCTAATATGACTTCTGACCTATAAGGCTGCCAAAATAATAATCATACACTGTTTGTTAATTGGCCAGAGGAGAATTGGCACCCCGACTGAGCCTGGTTTCTCCCAAGGTTTATTTTTCTGCATTATGCCACCTGATGGAGTTTTGGTTCCTTGCCACTGTCGCCTTTGGCTTGCTCAGTTGGGGACACAAAATTTTCAAATAAATATCCAAATAAATGTAATTACTAAACTAAATTAACTATATGAGCTAGATGACATCACCGTTTCAATTATCATATATATTCAAGTAATGTAGTTGACATAGTTAATTTAGTTTAGTAATTAAATTTATTTGTATATTTATTTGAAAATTTTGTGTCCCCAACTGAGCAAGCCAAAGGCGACAGTGGCAAGGAACCAAAACTCCTTCAGGTGTCCTAATGGAGAAAAATAAACCTTGGGAGAAACCAGGCTCAGTCGGGGTGCCAGTTCTCCTCTGGCCATTTAACAAACAGTGTATGATTATTATTTTGGCAGCCTTATAGGTCAGAAGTAATATTAGATCGGATTATTCGAAAAAAAAAAAAAAATTAAAAAGCGCTATATAAATATTGACTTGACTTGGCTTGGTATGCTATATAATGTTTAAAACAAATCTCTTGACAAGCAGTTGACATTCATACATTTAAATAACCTTCCCCAACTGTTACAGGAAAAGGAATTTCCAACCAGCTTGCACAGGGTGGTTGTGCAAAAAAAATCTCAGCAACGCTACTGCCCCATGGTACTGAAGCAGCTGATCTGTATATGGACACACTGGGATCCTCTTTGACAAGGGTTTCTGCCTTTGGAATGGACCCTTTCACAAGTGAACATGAGAAGGCTACAGTGGAACAACTCTTCTCTGAGAAGTGACTCCCATAGTAAGAAATGAAATACAATGGCTATCATCAACAGTCTGGTTACTGACATTCTTCAAAATATATTCTTGTGTGTTCAACAGAAGAAACAAACTCATTCAGGTTCGAAACGACCATTTTCATTTTTGGGTGAACTATCCATTTAACTCGTTCCAACTGAATAAGCAGTGTAACAAAACTTCACAGATTAACTTTCAAATAAACCACTGAACTAAACGAATCGCTGAACAGCGTAACATTTTTTCTGTGTAATGCAGGCCTAGTCTACCTTAATGAGGTCACTAAGAGCTAACAAAGCTTCAGAGAGACCAGCTGCAAGAAAGACATTGTTAGTGAGATCTTCCTCCCTGCACTTCAAGCACTGATGCAGTAGCCATCCACTGATCAACACAAAGTTTGCATCCAATCAGGCTTCTACAGCAGGTGCAAACACTGGTTGATCAATGGGTCCTGGAAAATATAAAAATGTCACAAAAGTCAGCTGTTGTAGAGACAGTGTAGTAGAAAAAAAAAAGAAAAACATGGTTTATGTTAGTTACCTTGAAAAATACATGTTATATAGTAAAACCCAAATACTGATTATCTTATGCTATCATAGCTTTAAAAAGTGTTAGTATACTTAAAGGGTTAGTTCTCCCAAAAATGCAAATTCTGTCACTCACCCTCATGTTATTCCAAACCTCTAAGACGTTTGGAATGTAAATGAAATATATGATATTTAATGAAATCAAAAATGTTGCTCCTTCATCGAAAGTCTGTTTGGTTTAATCAAAGTTGTATGCAAAGAAACAACAACTTTAAGATTGCTTTCTGAACTTAAACAGAAGCTCAACCATACTTGCTTGACGAGTGAGAACCAATTCGTTTTATTCTCACGTGTCATGCAAGTACAGCTGAGCTCTATATAGGTTCGCTGATCAATGTTTATATTAGTCCAGGTGATATGTGCAAAATTTGAAGTAATGCCTTCACTTTTTCATAAAAGCATGAAACTCTTGTACTCTTGTACAGTTTGGGGCCCTGAACATTTTCACAAAAGGAGCAATCACAAAAACACCTTGTGACGGCCATGTCTACCCCTATGTTTTGATGGTCAAGGATTTCAGTGATACCATTTACAACATCATAAACTGTTCAAGTGAATAGTTAATGGTGAATTCAGGGATGTGAGATATCTTTAGATTTTATTTTCCACCATATAGCCAAATTATGTATTTTGTATCATATCTCCTCAATCAAATATGATAACACAAAAAAGATTATGTCTACCCCTATGTTTTGATGGTCAAGGATTACAATGATACCATAAACAACATCATAAACTGTTCAGGTGAATAGTTAATGGTGAATTCAGGGATGTGAGATATCTTTAGATTTTATTAAATGCTCATTTGTGTTCTGAAAATGAACGAAAGTCTTATGGGTTTGGAACAGGGGTGAGTAACTGATGACAGAATTTTCAGTTTGAAAATGTTCAGTTTTTAGGTGAAAAGCAGCAGTTACAAATCTATGAATTCCATTACATTGGCACAAATCCAAAGTGGCATTTACTGTAAGCAAAATGCTTCAATTAAACTTGTGATCTTTACTGAAGTCATTATCAATTGTCCAAATAACTTTTTAAAAATGTTAAAATCTGTAATGGATTACAATTTAAAGAAAAACTTTCTTTTTGTAAAATGTTTTCATTGAAAAGTGTGTTTATCTTTCTTCATAATAAATGTTACATTTTTGTGTTCTCTAATGCATTGGAACTCATATTTGATCGAGTAGCTTAAGTGTCCAAATGCTTAAAATACAAACTATACAGACAAAACTTGCAGACTAAGCAAGTGAAAGCTGCTTTTATTTTCTCCATTTGGACTTCAGTCAAGGTTTTGGCAGGCGTTTGACTGGACAGCTCAGAAAGCTCTTTGATAGTTGAGATAACTTGCTGAAGGCCCTGTGAGGTCAGCACCACCTCCTCTATCTTATCATAGACATCTTGTAGACCTGAAGTCTCATCATCTCTTCGACTTGAACTAAAAACAAATTAGTATAGACTTGTGCAGTTGAGAAATGTTCTCACAAATGTCCTGACATTGATTCTGTACCTTCTCTTCCTCTTGCTGCCTTGAAACTCAGTGAAATCTTGTTCTGCAATCGCAAAAACCTTGCGGGCATTCTGCTTCCAGTAAAGGGTCCCTGGACGCATGGAGATGAAATGACCCAATGTTTGCCATTTAATGTTTGATGTTTTCAGCTTAAAAAAAATACAAACACATATTGTAATATTTACCTCTAGTTCCTTCAGAATCAAGGATCTCATTACCCTGGGCATCGGTGAGAATTACAGGATTATAACTGCCAAGAGCATCTCAAACTTTCCCAACAATGCCTTGTACTGTAGCCTCACATTACATGAAACGAACCACCACCATCCTGCTCGGCCTCAGTTTGCTGTTCACTAAATCAGCTATGTAAATGGATCTGGAAGACATTATGCATATTACAAATTCAAAATGATCTTTTCTCTCTCTCACACACACACACAAACCAATAAACATTATACGTGTCAGTAACAAAATCATTTCCAAGCAAAAAGGTAGTTATTGTCATAATTGGGGCTACATGGAGCAGACATGGGTTGTGACTGGACCTTTGACATTCAGTGTCCAAGGTTAAGAAAAGGATAAATAACTCCAAACTATTAAGCCAAATTACATTATACATCAACGGTGGAACAAATGTCTACGTAGCAGTGATAAACTTCTGACAGTTTATACAGAGTAAACACTGATTATTAGTGACCAGTGAGTATTACAGATGCTGAGGAATACCAGGCTACCCCTTTTAAATGAGTAAATTAAAAACTGTTATTAAAAAGGAACATAGCTCTGACTCATAACTTTATTCAGAATCTCCCTAACCAGAGTCATAAATATAATAATTCTATACCTCTGAAAGGAGCGAACCATGAAGGCTCTTGGCGGTGGTGCGACAGTTGCAGCAGATGAACCAGCAGCAGCAGTGGGGGGGAGTAGTGCAGGTGAAGGAAAAACGCTGAGCGACTGCTGCTGGGGGTGCTCCAGAGGAGAGAAGCCCGTTCTCCACTTCATCCCCATGGACCTCATAATGTCTACGTGCAGTGAGGTCTAGGGTGCTGAAGTAACCCGACTGTGTCGGAAAATTCTATATTCGAATCATCTGTCAAGTACAAAGTTTGCGATGAAACCTTAAAAACAACAGCAATGTTAAGGTTAATAAACTGTTCATTCAACCCACCCAACCGTCTTCTTTAGAGCTGCTTTATAGCTGGATAAACTATGTTTGATACTTGATGAATTTGCCAACATCGACAGTTATTGAACTCAATTAAATTAACATTTAACTGACGTGCTGAATAGGCTAATGACACGATTGTCTTTTAGAGCTTGAATTTGTCACATATTTGATGAGGTTTGCATCCGGATTATTACAGTTAAACTGCTTTGAAACGATATCTGTACTGTATAAAACACTGTAGAATACAGGTGACTTGACAGATCTGTGTCCACGCTGTTAGCAAAATGGCTGTCTACATTTAGCTTTCCGATTACTGCCACTGGATTATTTTCTGTAACCTAACATGGACCATTTGTACTTAATTTACCTGAAAAATTCTACCAATTTTCTCAGCGCTCATGTCATCGTCCTTCAATGTTACCCTTTTGCTCCCTTTAAAAAGAATAAACTGCTCCATCTTGCTGCTCAACTAACCTCCACGTGTTGCAGTGCACCTTTAATTAAAAGACTTAATGAAAAGGTCATCTAAATGGTCCGGGTCAACGCAAATAAAATGCAGAAATCAAATTCTGCATTTTTGTAAACCGGAAAAAAAAATTGATTTTCTAAATCAAATTATTTGATTTTCAATTAAATAAGCATTGTATATAAGGAAATTAAGTTTGTAAGTGAATATTTTTTCACCAGTCTAAAAACGAATAAAGAAGAAAGCATGTTTTTCGCTTTCAATTACCGGTTAAAAAAGGAAAAAGTACACGGACCACTAATGGATGTTGTTGCCTTCAAACTGATGTGAGAATCATTGTGCCTACTCACAACATTTAAATCAATATTGTTTTATGTGAATAAAACACTTTTTGTTTACAAAGCTCATGCGAAGAGGCGTGAATGATCATGAATAATGATCTCACATTAATGCTCTATGCACAAATGTCCCATTTCATCATGTAGTCATGTCAGAACGCAAAGATTCAGAAAGAACCAACTGGTATCGGATATGCTCTCCCTTTTCTGCTTTCCCAACTTCAGCTTCTTCAACTCCCATATCAGCAATGGAAGGGTAGGAAATCTGTCATTTATGTTTTAATGAAAATAATAGTTTAGTTTGAAGTCACCATGATGGAGATCAGTGTTTGCTTTAGTTGGGCTCTTGACCCTGAACTCTTTAATATTAGTTTTTCTCTGGCTGTTTTTACTGTGTGTTTATGAAGCACATTTGTTATGGTAAGGAATGTCAAGAGAAAGTGGGTCTACGTGATGTTGGCTATTTATTGATGATATAGTCGTCATGTAATGGCTTAAATCACTGATCTCATTCAGAGTCTAATGCTCTATTTGCAGCAGTAATGTGTGTTGTTCATTATAATGGTGGCTATGTGATTCTACAGCATGAGATCTAGCACTGTTGCGGTAATTGAATAATGCGCAAGATTTTAAAATCATGTAGTGCTCAAAAGGTTTTAATCTATGGAATTACTTAGGCACACACAGACATCAAGAATCAGTGTATGAATCTCAACAATGGTGACAATCAATGAAAAGCTTCATGCTGCAGTGCATGCTGGGTACCACCAATCAAAACTCCCCCATGGGTCCCAGCATGCATTGCGGCATGAATAAATTATGCATCTGAATTGTGACTAATTTTCTTTGAGTCTTACTATTTGCTTTTACTTTTGCTGTTTTTGTTGTGACGTTTTTGTTGCTTGTTTTATGTTCAGAATCTGAATATTTTTTTGATTGTCACTTTTGTTGAGATTCATACACTGATTCCTGATGTCTGTGTGTGTCTAAGTAATGCTGTAGATTAAAATCTTTTGTGCACTAATTTTTATTTCTTTAAATCCTACATATTCAGTTACCACAACTGTCCTAGGGTCTTTTGCTGTAAAATATCATGGTTTCTATTATAAATACAAAAAAATGAATAACACATTACCTCTATAACCAGCGCATTAGACTCTGAAAGAGATCAGTGATTCAGCCACTAGATGACGCTTACATCACCTGATAACATTTTCTCCTGGCTTTTCTTGCCATAATAAATGTGCTTTATAAACACACAACTAAATCTCTAAAGAAAAGGTTAAAGAGCCCAACTAAAGCAAACACTAATCACCATAATGGTGACTTCAAATGAAACTATTATTTTCATTATAACATAAATAACAGAAATAAAGTCAAGCTGGTTAGTAATGTGTGAAGCTGGTAATGCTGTTTGTGGAGTTGTTTAATCCTCATCTGCTGAGATCTTCAGAGATTTAATGTCTTCGTTTATCTGGTTCTTGTGTTTCTCTTTCCTTCAGTGATTCTGCTCATTATCATTAGGTGTTCATCACTAATTCTCAATTATCACTTAATTAATCACTTAATAATACAATTATTATCCAATTATCATGCTTGGAGCTAGAAATGTTCTATAACTCATTCAGTTTGAGTTCTGTTTCAGTCATTGTGTCCACATAACATTCTGTAATATTTGAGTGCAGTGAACTCATTTTTATTTAGTACATATAACTGTTAGGTTTTACAGTGTACCATAGATGTTACCATTGTTGTGTTTTGCATGCTGAATGTTGAAGTCTGTGTGTGACTCGAGCATGCTCAACTGCAAAATTACAAATATAGAAGAATTATGTCAACCCAATTAAAAGTCCCACAGATGTTTATGCCGTAAATGACAATAAAATTGTAAACGATCACAAAGGGAAATATTACATAGGTTAATTTTAAAAGGTGATCTTAATTTCTGACAAAATCATGAACTATAGCTAATTATTCAGTCAGTAACTAGGTCAACTTTTAAAAGCAGCCTATTTATTATTTTTCTTCCTTTGAAACCAAACAACTGTGATTTCTGGCTGTACCGTTGCATCAATAGGAACATAATTATAATAATATGAATGTTCCAAGTGCCCAACCAAAGGGAACACTAATCACCATAATGGTGATTTTTGTTTGTTTTTTTGCTTGACACAATGGCACTCAAACCAATCAATTAATCTTAACTTGTTTTTTTTGAGTAAACAAGGAATAGTATGTGAATAGTACAGATTACTAGATTTTTACAATTAAGTTAAGACACTAAGTAAAGTTAACTAAAAAGTGTTTGTTAGAATCACTGTTGGATTTTACAATTCCGGAGAGAGCTATAATCCATATCCCTTTAACCGTTTCAACACTCTCAACAACCTGCACTTGTTTTTCTCCAATATGTCTGAAAACACTATCAAAATCGTAGAGAAAAACAGTTGTATATTGTTGTCTTTCAATGCATTTGATACTTCATTCTCAGAAAGTAGAACTGAAATGACATTCAGGATGATTAAAACATTTTAAAATGCACCTGCAGACTATTTTTCCAGTCATGAATTTTGTCATTGAGGATTTCTTAAAAATACTGTGCAAAAATCTTGTCTCGTCATATTCTTTCTTATAGTTCCCTCTCACATAGCCGACTCAAAGGCCCAGTCATTATGCAGCTCATTATGCGGTTCTTTGTCTTCTCAGGTGTGAATCACAGCATTATTCATAATCTGGCACATGTGGAGTACTGATCTGGCCCACATGCTGCATGGAATGACAGCCCTTGGGTGGCCCACTCCTGTTTGGGCCACAAGCAGGCCATAGCAATGCCACATGTCAGCCAAGAGCAAAGAAATATACCAGAACTGGACCTTATCTGAGTCACAAAATCTGTGTATATTAAATATGGAGTCATCTCAGCCTTAATAAGCCTGGTAACAAGCAGAATCACTGAAGGAAAGAAGAGAACAGAAAAAGAGACGAGCAGAAACACAAGAACTACAACTGACTTCAGCCACAGCCTTAGATGAAATCAGCTGAAGATAAAAGAAGACATTAAACCTCTGAAGATCTCAGCAGAGGAGGATTAAACAACTCCACAAACAGCATTACCAGCTTCACACATTACTAACCAGATTGACTTTACTTCTGTCAGACGTCTACAGAAGCTCTTATTGAGAATTAACAGAGGCTTAACTCTAATGTGTTTCATTTGAAGTCACCAGTGATCAGTGTTTCCATTAGTTGGGTTCTTAACTCTTAACAGACATTTGTCTGTTTTCAGCTGCTGTGACAGTGTGTTTGTCAAACATGTTTGCTGTAGCAAAGGAAGCTAAAGAAAAATGAGACTAAGTGATGATGGTTACCTATTGAAGGTTTTGTACTCATCTGTGAAGATGTCATAAGTATAAATATGTTTTTTACTGTTTGTTTAAATATGATTTGTGGTCGCTTTTTCTGGTCTAAAGGTGCACATTAAACTAGAGTAGAGACACCAAGAGGTTTTGTTTTATTTTCTTTATTTAGAATTTCTATATCAGTGTTATAATAACACTTTCAAAAGTTACCTTTGTCTCTGGGTTCATGGCTGCAGCATGATTCCTAGGGGTGGGGTTTAAGAGGAAGTGCAGCCTTCCTGTTCCTCATTTTATGCTATTCTGAGGGATTCTGGGTAGTGTAGGCATAGCTTATTTCCCAGTGGGAGCAGGGGGGTCATTGTTTCATTCTTTTGTTTATTTTGTTAAATGTACTGTAGTGTTTATTATTTGTATTTTGTTTCTTGTAATATTTATGTAAATGTAATATGATGTTTATTTTCAAATATTATGGTTTGTTTATGTATTTATGTGTGTATGTATATACCCGGTCTATCCCCCTATTATGAAGTGGTTGAACCCCGGAGTATAATAGGATTCATCTTGTCTGTTTGAGGCAGATCTGGTGAGTGACCTCCGTGAGGAAGGTCACCTTTAGTGTCTCTGTTTTATGTTAATAAAGCTTTTAATTGACGGCAAGCCATGTCTCCTGCCTTTGCTCTGGTCATGTCCCCACCTCATCATAAAATAGCCCGATTCAATAATGTCATTTGAATATAAAACATTTCGTAACAGAGTAAAGCCGACCATCATTGATCATCTCATAATGAAACAAAAGTGATCGTCATTGAAATTTTGTAACCAAACAAAACCGATCGTCATTGAAATCTCGTAATAAAATAAAACCTATCTCGTAACCGAACAAAACGGGCCGTCTTTGAAATTTCGGTAAGGAGCAAAAGCCGTAACCGAACAAAACTGTCCATCATTGAAATTTCATAACCGAATAAACCCAACCGTCACTGAAATCTCATAACAGAACAAAGCGAGCCATCATTGAAATCGTATAATGGAACAAAACTTACAGTCTTTGAAATTTTGTAACAGAACAAAACTATAACCAAACAAAACTGTCCATCATTGAAATCTCGTAACCGAACAAAGCTGATTGTCTTTGAAATCTCACAACTGAAAAAAACGACTCTCATTGAAATCTCGTAACTGAACAAAACTGGCCGTCGTTGAAATTACATTTGATTACGCCCTTAGAATGTATTAAGCTTGTGGAGACAAGATGCACTTAAATGATTAAGATTATGTGTCTTTTGTTGCTAAGAGGAACACCTGGAAACCTCGCTGACAGATGTGCTATTGTGTACACAGTATAATTGATCGTAATATTTGTAATGCTGTGTAATGACTGAACCAAGCAATCATAGCTTCAAGGCACAGACTGATTCAGTAATCCATAGCACCAGTCAAAAGTTTGGAAACATTACTATTTTTATGTTTTTGAAAGAAGTCTCATATGCTCATCAAGCCTGCATTTATTTGATAAAAAATACAGAAAAAAAAGTAATATTGTGAAATATTATTACAATTTTAAAAGTGCAAATAGCAATAGATGCTATTTACTAAGTGAAATAGCATTCTAAGTGAAAACAGTGATATTTACACCATGTAAAAGTAGTAGTTCTTCATAGCAATATGTGTAAATAGTAATTATATGCTATTTATACTTTATTTTGACAGATACATATTTGCACCCCAGTATTGTTGTACATTAACATGTCTTTTTTAATCTTGTAACCTGTGATACTGTGATAAGATCAGGATTCTTTGATGAATAAAAAATTAAAACAGAACAGCGTTTATTTAAAATAAAAATATTTTGCAACAATACACTACCGTTCAAAAGTTTGGGGTCAGTTTTTCTTCTTTCTTTTTTTTTAAAGAAATTAATACTTTTATTCAGTAAAGATGTGTTAAATTGATGAAAAAAGTGATAGTAAAGGCTTATATTGTTAGAAAATATTTTTATTTTGAATAAATTCTGTTCTTTTTAACCTTTTATTCATCAATGAATCCTGAAAAAAGTATCACAGGTTAAAAAAAATTAAGCAGAACAACTGTTTCTAATATAATATAATATAATATAATATAATATAATATAATATAATATAATATAATATAATATTATATTATAATATAATATAATATAATATAATATATCAGCATATTAGAATGATTTGTGAAGGATCATGTGACACTGAAGACTGGAGTAATGATGATAAATTCAGCTTTACATCACCGAAATAAATTCTTTTTTAAAGTATATTAAAATAGAAATCCATTATTTTAAATTGTAATAATATTTCACAATATTACTGTTTCTTTCTGTATATTTGATCAAAGAAATGTAGGCTTGATGAACAAGATACTTTTTTCAAAAACATTAAAAATAGTAAGAAAAAAAAAAAATAGTGCTTCTGTGTAAGTGAAACTAACTAACTAACTACCTGCGTGGTATGTGATGTTAGGGAATATTTTGGCCCCAGGGTTACACCCCTTATATTCTGGGGTTTATTTTAACCCTTTATTCAGTACAGTTTATGGCGACTGTACTGGGCGTTGGGCGATATGTTATGGTCTGTAGGGACTATTTTACACCAAGGTTACCCTTCATACAGTACAGCTTATTGCGACTGTACTGGGGCGTTAGGACCCACTCAGACCACAGATTGATCAGACCTGCTGGTCTCTCTAACACCTCTTCCAGCAGCTACCCAGTCTCCCAGGAGGTCTCCCATCCAGATAAAGACCGGGCTCAACCCTGCTTAGCTTCGGTGGGAGTGCATGTGAAAGCTTCAGGTTGACCACTGCTGGCTGGTGCTGCAGGCCTCCTCAAGCGTCTCTTCAACCACAGACCCCCCAATGTAACAAAAATATATACACTGCAAAATATAATGTGCTATATTACATAATACATTTCCATATATGGGAAACCAGTGCTGTGCAACCAATGATGGTTGTTTTTGTTTTGTTTTTTTAACGAGAATTCAATGACGGTTGGTTTTGTTTGGCTATGAGATATCAATGACAGTCGATTTTGTTCCATTATAACATTTCAATGATGATTGGTTTTGTTCAGTTCCGAGATTTCAATAATGGTCGGTTTTATTTTGGTTATGAGATTTAAATTATGGTTGGTTTTTTTCAAGGCCAATCGGTTTTGTTACCTAATGATTTTTCAATAACAGCCGGTTTTGTTTCGTTACGAGATCTCAATGAAAATCGTTTTAATTTCATTAAAAATTTGTAATAATGGTTGGCTTTGTTCCGTTACGCAATATCAACGACAGCTGGTTTTGTTAAAGGCAATTTAGTTTTGTTACCTAATGATATTTCTATGATGGTTGGTTTTGTTTGGTTACGAGATTTCAATGACGGTTGGTTTTGTTTGGTTATGAGATCTCAATGATGGTTGGTTTTGTTACCTAATGATTTTTCAATAACAGCCGGTTTTATTCCATTACGAGATCTCAATGATGGTTGGTTTTGTTTGGTTACGTGATATCAACGACAGCTGGTTTTGTTAAAGGCAATTCTGTTTTGTTATCTAATGAAATTTCAATGACAGTCAGTTTTGTTCGGTTATGAGATTTCAATGACAGTAGGTTTGTCAGTGTCAGTGCGTATTGTTAAATTTTAATGATTTCAAAGTTGGTCGGTTTAGTTTGGCTGCAAAATTTCAAAGACGGTTGGTTTTGTTCAAGGCCATTCGGTTTTGTTATCTAATGATATTTCAATGACAGTCAGTTTCATTCCGTTACGAGATCTCAATGAAAGCCAGTTTTATTTCATTACATGTTTTTAATAACGGTCAGCTTTGTTCTGTTATGAGATCTCAGTGATGGTCGGTTTTGTTCCGTTATGAGATTTCAATGACACTTTGTTTTGTTTAAGCCAATTCAGTTTTATTACCTAATGATATTTCAATGACAGTTGGTTTCATTTTGTTACGAGATTTCGGTTTAGTTTGGTTATAAGATTTCAATGACAGTCAGTTTCGTTCCGTTATGAGATCTCAGTGAAAGTCGGTTTCATTTCATTAAAAGTTTTTAATAATGGTCAGCTTTGTTCTGTTACGAGATCTCAATGACGGTTGGTTTTTGTTCAAGGCAATTCGGTTTTGTTACCTAGTGATATTTCAATGACGGTCGATTTTTTTTTAATAAGAATTCAGTGACAGTAGGTTTGTCAGAGTCAGTTGGTACTGTTAAATTTCGAGATTTCAATGTTGGTCGGTTTCATTACAGTATGAGATTTCCAAGACGGCCATTTTTGTTCGGTTACGAGATTCCAATGACGGCCAGTTTTATTCCGTTATGAGATATTTCAGCCGGTTTCATTTCATTACGAGATTTTAATAACGGTCGGACTTGCATAAAATTACTCTCCTTATCAGTTACTGATTTCGCACAACTTTTTTCTATTAACTTTCACTAATATTTCAGTGAAAATATCTTGATTCATCTGGTAAATCTGACTGTCATGTTTTACAGTATATTACTGTTTTTTACTTGATTTTACGGTAATCTACTGGCAGCTCTGGTTGCCATTAAATTGCCATTTTTTACAGTACTTTTCCGTAAATGAATTTACAGTTGTTTACCGTTAATTTACATTTCACTCTGGGTTTTTTTTCATCTAATCCCTTTAACCCTTTTAACCCCACAGCAAAATCTTCAGTTTTAAATGAATTCTTATGTGTCCACACTACAGAGTGTTAGAGTAATTGAAGCATTGTTGAAGTTAATGAGATAATTAAGAGATTAATTAAGTGATAATTAAGAATTAGTGATGAGCACCTGATGATAACAAGCAGAATCACTGAATGAAAGAGAAACACAAGAACTACAACTGACTTCAGCCACAGCCTTAGATGAAATCAACTGAAGATAAAAGAAGACATTAAATCTCTGAAGATCTCAGCAGAGGAGGATTAAACAACTCCACAAACAGCATTACCAGCTTCACACATTACTAACCAGACTGACTTTATTTCTGTCAGACGTCTACAGAAGCTCTTCTTGAAAATTAACAGCGGTTTAGGTGTTGATGTTTAACTGAAAATGTTTGGTCACCATTATGGTGATCAGTGTTTGCTTCAGTTGGACTCTTGACCCTTGACTTTGTAACAATAGTTTTCTTTTGACTGCTGTAACTGTGTGTTTTTCAGGCACATTTGTTATAACAAAGAAAAAAAATGTGATCAGGTGTTATTGGTTATGTTTTGCTTATGATATAATCATAATGGAATGCTTGGTTTGTTATGCTCATCCAGTGTCCATTCCCTAAACAAACCCATTCTTAATTTAAAAAAAATATTTTTATTCTTATTTTACATTACCAAAACCGTGACACTTATGAAAATATCAAGCAGTGATTGGGAATCAGTTAAGAAGGAGTTTTAAACTCATGATTTACAAAAATTGTTTGTACTACGGTGTCAATTAGACTCACATAGACATGAAGAGTCAGCATATGAATCTCAACAAAAAAGATGATCAACTCTGAACATCACAAAACACTACTAAAAGTCAACACAAAAACAACACCAAAAATAAAGGTAAATAGTAAAAATTTAAGAAAATATCCAGGCTATTCAGCAGCATAATTTATTCATGTCGCAATGCATGCTGGGAGTCATGGACGATTTATGCGTTGCAGAATGAAGCTTTTGATTGTCACCATTGTTGAGATTCATACACTGATTCTTGATGTCTATGTGAGTCTGGTTCATGCTGGTGTTCAAATGATCTGGTTGTTGTAATAGTGATGGATCTCATGCTGTACAATTATTGGGATACCATTAAAAGATATATATATAAAGCATAATCTATATCATCATAGATTAGACTCTGAAGGAGCTCAGTGAATCTGAACATTAATAAATAGTCAACATCATCTGTTTACGTCTTCTTTGTATTTAAAACACACAGTTACAGCAGCAAGAGAAAACTAATGTTCTTATGTCAAGGTTCAAGAGCCCAACTAAAGCAAACACTGATCACCATATTGGTAACTTTATTATTTTCAATAAATCATCAACATCTAAACCTCTGCTGAGATCTTCAGAGATTTAATGTCTTCTTTTATCTTCAGTTGATTTCTGTTCATGTTTCTCTTTCCTTCAGTGATAACAGCAGGTGTTCATCAGTGTCTGAATTCACTATGTTAGTGAGCTAGTGTAAGGAATAGTGAATGAGGGTGTGATTTGGAGCACAGCCTCTGAGTGTCGATTTCGAGTGCTGTTAATTCACAGTATATTCCTGTTGGCTATTTTCTCGAAAATGACAAATATTACCCAGAATGCATTGTTTTCTACGGTATATTACTGTTTTATTGGAAAACAGCATGTTACTGTCAAAATGTGGCCGTTTTTTTACAGCATTTCTTTACAGTGTAGGTTTTAAGGCAATTCAGTTTTGTTACCTAATTATATTTCAATGACAGTCGGTTTCATTTCGTTACGAGATTTCGGTTTAGTTTGGTTATAAGATTTCAATGACGGTCAGTTTTGTCCTGTTATGAGATTTCAATGATGGACATTTTTGTTCGGTTACGAGTTTCAATGTAATCTAGAACGCTTTCAAAATGAAAGCCTGATCTAAACGCTTTCAAAATAAAAGCCTGATCTAGAATGCTTTAAAAAAAAAGCCCATTTCTGCCACATAAGAAATAAAAACTTGCTTTGGTAAATCATAATCATGACATTATAAAGTAATTGTAATTGAGACATAAAATTAGTAGAAATTAGTAGATATTAGACCAAGACCAGTGGTGTACGGGACACCCCCACAGCCCTGAGTGTTTAAGTTGCATACATTTTGCTCTTGCACTGATGTTAAATTTGTAGCAATTTTGCACTTTGACAGCCAGTTTATAGATATAGGCATATATATTGTGTGTATCGGATAGTTTACAAATCAACTCACAGATGTGCCGTAGCCACTGATTGAGACATCTTATAGTTATGACAAATTTTACTTTTTTGAAGTGTAATATTATAAAACAATATTTTTTAAATAACATTGTATATAATATAAAACATATTTTAAATAATATATACATATATGAAATATCTAATATGTATTTAATATTAAATGTAATATAAATATGTTCATATAATATTGTATATAATATAAAACATATATTATAATGTATACATATAAAATATTTAATATAAAGTAGGGCTCATGAGAGTGCTTCAAAAATAATTCTAATGAATTCTAATAAATATAACCATTTAAAACATGTTTTATATATAGGTAGAGTTGTTCTATAATAAACTATATAAAAGCAGCAATGAAACCATTCTGGATGTTTAATTTTTTTATTCATAATAGTTGATACATTAATTGATACAAAAACAGTTAAACATACAAAATGCATATTCATATAAAGACGTGAGATATTTTCCTATCACAGAGATAAGGCCTTTTAACAGAGAGTGCCATTGTTTGAGAACGTTCTATCAATGTTCTCTAGGGCTGAAGAATTACTGTTTGCCATTGCCATTGATGGGAAGTTTCTTGAAGTCGTCGCACTCCAGCAGGGCTTTGACTTTGGGCCGGGCAGCAATCTTATCCACAAAGCTCTTGAGCACCGGGAAGGAGTCCAGACAGGTGGGACAAAGCACTTTAAGATTCAGCAGAAGGTCAAACAGGTTGTAGTCGGCAAATGAGATCTGTGAGGAGACATGAAACATGGGTGGTGGTCAGAACTGAACAAGTACTTCATTACATCGGTTAGTATTTCTGCTGGATCTCACCTGATCACCGACTAGGAACCCAGATTTGTTTTTGGCCAGAACGGCTTCAAATGGTTTGAGATGGTTGGGCAGATCTTTGATGAACGCTTCTTTACCAGTTTCCTACAGATGGGGACAAATTAATATGCATGTCTAGGGTAAATAAAAAAAATAAAATAATAATAATTCACCCTTTGAGCTATTTCAGAGCAAATGCATGATAAATATCAAGTGTATCGCTGACAAAACCTTGATGCGTTTCAGGCATTTGCTCTGAATGGCTCAAAGGGCGATTGTTTTTCCCCAGTGTCTGAATGTCTGAGATTTACAGCACTCACATATTCCTGGTAGATCAGCTTAATGTATTTTAGGCGCAGATCCTCAACTCCATCGTTCATCATGTCGATAAGAGAAGCCTCACAGTTGTTTTTTCCATATGCAGCTGAATGTGTAAAAGGATAAATTATGACAGTTCTGTACATACAGTTGAAGCATTATGCAATAAAGATTTCAAACAGTATGCAAAACGGTTGGCTCATGCTATCAAGTTATCATCTCAGGAATTCGTGCAAAAAAAGTGTAAAAATCAAGTAAATTAAAAGAAACTGTGGTTGACAAAACTTTTGGTTTATTGCATTGCATTATGGGATGGAGTAACCAGCGCAAGATGCTCTGTTTGTATATTTCACAAAAGGTTTTCCAAATTTCTCATTCATATAAAGCAGTGATCATCTTCAGATGGTCACATTATAAAACTAACTTATGTAAGCTTGATTTTATTCTGCATTAAAGTGATACAAATTCTGTCATTATTTACTTACTCTCAAGTTGTTCTAAATATGTTCCTTCTGTTGAACATAAAGGAAGATATTTTGAAGAATGTTGGTAACCAAACGGACGCTGGTCCCCGTTGACTTCCATAGGCAAAAATACTATGGAAGTCAGTGGGGACCAGACAACATTGGTTTGCCAACATTCTTCAAAATATCTTCTTTCGTTCAGCACAAGTAAGAAATTAATACAGGTTTGGATCAACATGAGGGTGAGAATTTTCATTTTTTGGGTAAACTATCACTTTTTTTATTTTTTTTTATTTTTTTTACCATGTTTGCGACCCAAATGCCTTAACATGGCACTGGACTGAAACAGGACCAGGTCACCATCCTGGAATTTAGGCAACTGTCCAAAGACCTGAAACAAATCAAGACGTTATCAATAATATGCAGACCAAGGAATTCAGCTCAAGCTACATTAAACCATGTATGGATTATTTACATGTATACAATTTAAATAGTAATTCTAATATAAAAACCAAACGGAAAATGAAGACACTCACACAGCTGGCTTTTATATCACCCTTCATCCACTCATCAAAGGTCACCAGGTTCTCCTTCAGCTGCTGCCCATTGTCTGCCAGCATAATCTTCAAGGCTCCACATCTGCCTGTAAGGGGTGTAGGATTGAAAATAATCAAAGATATTTGAAAATGAACAAAGACATTTGCTTTACTGTTTCAACCCCCATCTTTCGTACCACAAGGGCCATTTGAAATTCCTAAAGACAAAGAGATGTTGAAAGGCCTGTAGGCCAAATGTGTGTCACACCTTTACAGTGGAGGAAGTTGTAATTATCTGATTGGTCAGTTTGAATGTCTCACATTTGGGTTTCAGTCACATGGTCAAGGAAGGGATAAAAGAATATTGCAAACTGTTGCTCTGTCTCTGTTATTCTCTGGCTCTCTCTCTTCTTAGGGCCTCTTTCTTTGCCTCCTCTTTTCTTTGTCTCTCTCTCTCTCTCTCTCTTTCTATCCCTCAGGTAACATTCTATTAATGCTGGGTACGATTAATGGTATAAGTTATTATCATCTCATACATCTATCTTGTAACTATTTTAAGTGTAACCATAACCAGATTTTGTCATTAAATCCTTTCAATTACAAATGATGTGCTAACTAGTTTTAATTTGGTATTGACTTTGAAGTGGTACCTATTGCAATACAATATAGTCACATTCTAGCAACGCTCTCCCACATATTTTGCTATTGTAACTGCGCTTATTTCCGTCGTTGGTATAAGTAGCAGTGGGTGTTTAAAGACGAGAAATGTACAGTTTTCTATCCTCTTGCTGATAACATTTCTTTAGTCATTCGGCAACCCTGCAGCCGGAACAACTGTAGGCGACCCACCCTTACAGGGGCACATGACACGGGGTCAGGGGGAGTTAATATAGCAACAGCATTCTACAATCCTCTTAGTGTGGATTGTACATACGCATGCATCAAAGTACATAGTTAGACATATGACTCAATGATAATGCAAACACTATTTTAGACTGTGGTTACAGGCAACAACTTCACATTCAATGATTAAAAAGGAGTGGTGTTGTAATTTGCCAATTTAGAAGCAGTGCAGTGCATGTAGGCTGCTACATGCACTGCTTATACATGCACTGAAGAAAAAAAAGTTCACTGCCATTAATTCCTCCTTCCCAATCTAAGGCAAATACCTTCAGACACGTGTCCGATTGGACAACCAAGAGCTGCCTCAGAGAACATGCCAAAGATTATCAGTGGAGCGAGGAATATTCTCTGAACAGAGAGTGTATTCGTGCAGTTGAGCATCATCTAGCCTAAATAATAAGCTATATTATAATATATATGTTTTAAAGTTGCATGCAAATTCAATCAACTACTAAAATATAAGAGTTCTTTAATAGTTGCATATGGCATGTGTTGCATACAACTCGCACTTCTTTTGTTTACAGCTCCATTGCTTTATATCACTGAACCACATCACAAAAACTTTTCCAGACTTTAGACAGACATGCATCATGCAAGATTAAGAAACAGCCTTTCATACAAACCTTTGATCGCAAAGTACGTGAGTGTGTAATGAGCCACTGCAAAAAACAGAGTAAAACAGTCAAGAGAGGAAAATGCATAACATATGAAATCAGCCTAAAAGTAGTAAACAAATGTATAACAGTGATTGTAAAGGCAGAGTTGCATGCTAGTTACTTTAATGGCTATTGCATACTAGTAGTGCTCCATCCACACCGCCCATGTTTCTTTCTCAATGCACGAGCATTTGAGCATTGCATAACACTTGCCTCCATTCATTGTGGTCACATATTTTGTACATACGATGAAAAAAAGTAAAGTCAAGATTATTGCTGTACTAAAAACCAATGCAGCTCAGTTTGGATATGCTTGCACTGAATTGACACGAGTAGATCTATTTAAATAGCTGCACATTATGTAACATCAGCTTAAGTGCTGTGAGTATCTTCAGACACTGTTGACTGCGACGACGCCATAAATAATTTGCTGTAGCAGCGCAATGCAATTATTTGCAAGCGAAGTAATGCATCTGACACTAATGCATGGTCATACACTGCGTTCAGAATTATTAGGCATGTTTATTTTCTGATCATATTTTTTTCCAGGCACATTTCACCAATTCCAAACCACATTAATCTTAATAACTACTATTCATTTTGTATTTAATAATTTATAAGTGATATATACTTGTTCATGAAGGCTGGAAATGAAAAACACCTTGTATTCAGGTGTGCAGAATTATTAGGCATGTTTTCTTTTACAGATAAAATGAGCCAAAAAAAGAGATTTAACTCTTTATTTAAAATTATGAAATGCCCATGAGAAGGATACAATACTAATGCAATACTAGACATTACAGTTAAGGCATGACCAGTGAAATGTTCATTGGGTCAGCAGGGTCAGACAAAAACAGGTGGCGAAGAAAAGACACACGTTAACTGCAAAAGAATTAAGAATTAAGGTGAAGAATTAAGTGTGAAACCATCAGGAACCCTTTAGTCTCCAGCGCCACCATTTTCCAGAACTGCAACCTACCAGAAGTGCAAGGTGTCAGGATCTCAGAGACTTAAGTTAGGGAAAGAATCCTAAAAAATCACCCCCACTTTATAAGAATCACAGGCTGAAGTGTTGTACAGTAGGGGAGAGTAGGGTAAGATGAGCCAGTGGGTAAGTTGACCCACCCCTTTTTTCTTGGCAACTGTACAGTTTTACATACATGTACATTTGACCATATATTTTGGAACCACCCATCATTTCTGCCAGACTGTGAAAAGGAGAAGCACATGAGAGGAGTGGAAGGCACCCGTTTACTTTAAAAACTGTTTTTGGCTTGTCAAAGTAAAATTTTAGCATAACAAATGTAATGGCTGTTACATCAAAGCAAATTTGTCCAGGTCTAAAAATATTTATGATCCATATTGGTGATTTAGCAATGTATAAAACCATGCAAATCATTTAGCTAAATATTAGCCTGAATTGGTAAGCTAGCTAGATTTTTCCAAAATGGCAGCATGGGACAAAGTGAGCCAAATGCTATGGGGTAAATTGAGCCAGCGTTTTAACTTACCCCACCATAAGGCACTGTAGTTAATTTAAATCTCTGAAGTCTCCAGCGCCCTCACACTGGTATAATTTAAATTTAATATTAAACAACTGGTTTAGTTTTTTGTTTGAGTTTATTTTTATAGGAACAATGTATAAGAACATCAAATCCTTCTCTGATAAGAACCAGAAGATGCTTAATCATATATATCATATCTTTCCAGCTGTAGTCCCTAATGGCTTAACATGTTCAACATTGCAGAAAAACTACCATGCCAAGAACATTTATTCTAAAATGTTTATTAGTTTCAGTGACATTCATTCATTCATTCATTCATTCTAATTCAGTTTTTTTTTTTATTTTACACAACAAACTCTCTGTTTGGAAGGTTACAACTTTGGTGTTCAACATATTGTTCCAGAAATGCAAACAATTAAAGATATTGAAATTTCAACTTCATTTGTTTAAATTAGCTTTAATGAAAGAAATATGACTATTTGTAAAATGAAATTTTCAGATTCAGTTAGATGGTTAGTTTACTCCCAGATGGTATAACTTACCCACTGACTCGGATCAACTTACCCCTAACCTGGGGTAAATTGAGCCACAGGAACACTTTTTTTTATTATAAGGAGCCATATTTTAAGAACCCTTTGTCATCGATGTATTCTGATCATTTAAAATGATAGGAAACATCCTGAAAGGATCACATAAGTAAAAAATGGTTCATTTTACCCCACTCCCCCCTACATGCTTCAAGGTAAACGCAAACGTGCATGTGAACTGTAGATCAGGTACTTACTCTTGTAGTGTAGTAGGAGAGAGTGCGGTTTGAAGGCTGTGCGCGAGCTACTCCTGAAGTGCAGTGAACAGAAGTGTGTGCAGGGCTTCTTTTATAAACCTTAGTTTTTGATGAGTCACGCACACGCCCTGTTAGCACACAAAGTGTGTTGGTTTAGCTGCATTCATTATGATAACAATATGACAAGCTTTGATTGATTTCCAGTGGGTCATTCATTGTTGTAGTGGCCTACCTTTAAAAATTAATATGCCCACATTTGCTGTTTAAAGAAGCTCTGGCTAAGCGCGAACATCTGAACTTTATTATATATAACTTTTTATAAGGATAATGCCTTAAGAAAAGGATATAAATAAAGTGAGGAATTACCAGTTTTAGCTTGCATGTCAACTTAAAATTATTTTAATATTTTAATATCTTAACACCTTGTAATATCATAATGTCTGTAATTCTATCAACTAAAACCTCAAAACATTACATGAATTTAGCAACCAGCCATAACACTCTAGCAACCCCTTGGAAACCACTCAAAACACTGTAGCATGTCTCATGTCAAGTCAAGTCAACTTTATTTATATAGCGCTTTTTACAATGCAGATTGTTTCAAAGCAGCTTCACAGTGTTAAACAGAAAAATAATGCAACAGAATTTGATTCGGCTGTACAGCCGCTCTGGAGAAAACGGTGATGTCATCTAGCTCATTTCAATTATCATATATATTCAAGTAATGTAGTTGATATAGTTAATTTAGTTTAGTAATTACATTAATTTGGATATTTATTTGAAAATTTAGTGTCCCCAACTGAGCAAGCCAAAGGCGACAGTGGCAAGGAACCAAAACTCCATCAGGTGGCATAATGCAGAAAAATAAACCTTGGGAGAAACCAGGCTCAGTCGGGGTGCCAGTTCTCCTCTGGCCAATTAACAAACAGTGTATGTTTATTATTTTTGCAGCCTTATAGGTCAGAAGTAATATTAGATCGGAATATTCGAAAGATCGGAGGCATCATGCCGGAGACGGGTTTATTGAGGATAGCGTGTCGATTAAACAATTATTCAATAGGAATATTCAAAAAATCGGAGTCATCACGCCGGAGATGGATCCATTGAGGATGCCATGTCGATTAGCAATTTCAGAGGGTAGACTAATTGACACGGTCTCTGCAGACACTTCAGGGATGCGTTGGTAATGTCTGGGCGCTGGTCCACCATCTGATCTGGATACGGCCCGGATCCGGCTGACTGCGGTAAACCTCGGGATAAACAGAGAGACTAACATTAGCGTAAATGCCATTCTTCTTATGATGTAATGAGTACATCAGGTGTTATGGGAAGTGTTCCCGGTTCCGGCTGACCTAGTTAATGCAGCCTAACAATTTGAATAAAATATAAATTAAAAATGTTTTATGTGTATGCCATAGTAAAGAGATGCGTTTTTAGTCTAGATTTAAACTGACAGAGTGTGTCTGCTTCCCGAACAATGCTAGGAAGGCTGTTCCAGAGTTTAGGTGCTAAATAAGAAAAGGATCGACCGCCTGCAGTTGATTTTAATATTCTAGGTATTATCAACTGGCCAGAGTTTTGAGACCGCAATAGACGTGATGGAGTATAATGCGTTAAGAGCTCGCTCAAGTACTGTGGAGCTAAACCATTTAGTGATTTGTAAGTAATTAGCAAGATTTTAAAATGTATGCGATGTTTAATAGGGAGCCAGTGCAGTGTTGACAGAACCGGGCTAATATGGTCATACTTCCTGGTTCTAGTAAGAACTCGAGCTGCTGCTTGAGGTCATAAACGCATGAACTAACTGTTCAGCATTTTGATTTGAAAGCATATGCCGTAATTTAGATATATTTTTAAGATGGTAGAATGCAGTTTTACAGATGCTAGAAACGTGGCTTTCAAAGGAAAGATTGGTATCAAAGAGCACATCCAGGTTCCTAACTGACGACAAGGACTTGACAGAGCAGCCATCAAGTGTTAGACAGTATTCTAGGTTACTACATGTGGAGTTTTTTTGTCCAATAATTAAAAATTCTGTTTTTTCTGAATTAAGTTGCAGGAAATTACTAGTCATCCAATTTTTTATATCAGCTATGCATTCCGTTGATCTTGTGAATTGGTAAGTTTCGTCAGGGCATGAAGAAATATAGAGCTGAGTATCGTCAGCATAGCAATGAAAACTAACGCCATGCTTCCTAATGATATCTCCCAGTGGTAGCATGTACATGGTGAAAAGCAACGGTCCTAACACTGAGCCCTGCGGTACTCCATATTTAACTTATGATCGGTGTGACATCTCTTCATTTACTGCTACAGACTGATAACGGTCAGATAAGTATGATTTAAACCATGCCAATGCAATTCCATTAATGCCAACATAATTTTCGAGTCTATTCAAAAGAATGTTGTGGTCGATGGTATCGAATGCAGCGCTAAGATCGAGTAACACTAACAGAGAGATACAACCACGATCGGATGATAAGAGTAAATCATTTGTAACTCTAATGAGAGCAGTCTCAGTACTATGATGCGGTCTAAATCCTGACTGGAAAACCTCACAGATAGCATTTCTTTCTAAAAAGGAGCATAATTGTGAGGACACTGCCTTTTCTAGTATTTTTGACAGAAAGGGTAGATTTGAGATTGGCCTGTAATTGACTAATTCTGTAGGGTCAAGTTGCGGTTTTTTAATAAGTGGTTTAATAATAGCCAACTTAAACGTTTTCGGTACATATCCTAAAGTCAAGGATGAATTAATGATATTAAGAAAAGGGTCTATGACCTCTGGAAGCATCTCTTTTAGTAGTTTAGTCGGTATAGGGTCGAGCATACATGTTGTTGATTTTGATGATTTAATGAGTTTAGCCAATTCATCTTCTCCTATAGCAGTGAATGAATGTAATTTTTCCTCAGTGACACTACAATGCTCTGTCTGATGTGATACAGTAGTAGACGGCTGCATGGTTATAATTTTTTTCCTAATATTATCAATCTTACAAGTAAAGAAGTTCATAAAGTCATTACTGCTGTGCTGTTGGCAGACATCAGAAGTTGAAGCTTTATTTTTGGTTCATTTAGCCACTGTATCGAATAAATACCTAGGGTTGTGTTTGTTTTCTTCTAAGAGAGTCGAGAAATAAGCAGATCTAGCTGTTTTTACGGCCTTTCTGTATGAAATCATGCTCTCTTTCCACGAAATGCGAAAAACTTCCAGTTTTGTTTTCTTCCAGCTGCGCTCTATATTTCTGGCTGCTGTTTTAAGGGCCTGAGTGTGCTCGTTGTACCACGGCGTTGGACTATTTTCTTTAATCTTCTTTAAGCGCAGAGGAGCAACTGTGTCTAAAGTGCTGGAAAAGAGAGAGTCAATAGTTTCTGTTGCAACATCAAGTTCCTCTGGGCTATCTGGGATGCTGAGGAGATGAAACTGATGAGGAAGTTTATTTATAAAGAAATCTTTAGTCTCAGCAGTGATAGTCCTGCTATATTTGAAGCGAGGGGACGGCTTTGCAGCCTTTGCTAAATTAAGTATACATGATACTAGGTAATGATCTGAGATGTCATCGCTCTGCTGCAGAATTTCAACGGTATCAACATTTATTCCATGTGACAATATTAGGTCTAGAGTATGATTACGGCGATGAGTGGGTCCTGATACGTGTTGCCTAACTCCAATAGAGTTTAGAATGTCTCTAAATGCCAATCCCAATGCGTCTTTTTCATTGTCTACATGGATATTAAAATCACCAACAATTAGGAACAATTAATTCACTTTATCTGTAGCCAGTACTAACTCTGATAAAAAATCAGCAAATTCTCTGATAAAGTGTGTATTGTGCCCTGGTGGCCTGTATACAGTAACCAACACAAATGTTAAACGGGATTTATCAATTTCACTACATAACGTTACGTAAAGCACCAAAACTTCAAAAGAATTATATTTGAAACTAGACTTCTGAGTAATACTGAAGATATTATTATAAATTACAGCAACACCTCCCCCTTTACCTTTCAGACGTGGCTCGTGTTTATAACAATAATCTTGTGGGGTGGACTCATTTAAAGTAATGTAGTCGTCAGGTTTTAGCCAGGTGTCTGTCAAACACAGCACATCTAGATTATTATCTGTAATCATATCATTAACAATAAGCGTTTTTGAGGAAAGGGATCGAATATTCAGCAGCCCGAGCTTTATCATTTGTTCATCTGTATTATATCTGTTGTTTATTTGTTGGACATCAATTAAATTTTTATCGTTGAATAGTTTTGGTGGTTTTTTGTATTTACTAATTCGTGGAACAGACAGTCTCTATGTGATAATATCTAGGTGAAAGAGTCTCTATGTGCTGAGATTTATCTGACTTCTGTGACGTGAGACAGCTAGCAGATGGTCGGGTAAGCCAGTCCGTCTGCTTCCTTACCTGGGCCCTAGTTAGTCAAGGTTTAGCTTTAAGACTATGTGCCAAATTACTAGAGGAGGGATGGATACCATCTCTTTTCAACAGGTCAGGTCTGCCCCAAAAGCTTTTCCAATTGTCTATGAACCCTATGTTATTTTGCGGACACCACTTAGACAACCAGCCATTGAGTGATGATAGTCTGCTAAGTATCTCATCACACCTTTTAACGGGGAGGGGACCAGAGCAAAAAACGCGATTAGCCATTGTACTTGCGAGTTCACACACCTCTTTAATGTTAATTTTGGTGATCTCCGACTGGCGAAGTCAAACACCATTAGTGCCGACATGAATAATAATCTTAGAGAATTTACGATTAGCATTAGCCAGCCCTTTTAAATTTGCTTTGATGTCAGGCGCTCTGGCTCCCGGTAAACATGTGACTATGGTGGCTGGTGTCTCTATTTTCACGTTCCGTGTAATAGAATCACCAATAACTAGGGCACTTTCAACAGGATTCTCAGTGGGTGCATCACTGAGTGGGGAGAACCTGTTTGATGTTCTAATCGGAACGGAAGAGTGGTTTTTTGATCCGCAACTATGCCGTCTCACCGTCACCCAGTTGCCCTGCTGCACGGGCTCTACAGCCGGAACCGAACAATGTACAGATTTCACTAAGCTAGTCGCATCCAAAGCAGTGTCTAAAGCTGTTTCGTTCTCACTACTCTCAAATAAAGTCTGGATGCGTGTCTCTAATTCTGAAATCTTCTCCGTCAGCCTGACTATCTCCTTACATTTATCACATGTGAAGCCCTGTTCACCAACGGAGACAGATATACTAAACATGAAACATGCAGTGCAGGTGACAATAAAAGGAGAAGACATGGCTTACCGTATTTGTTGATTAATCCAACTTACCACAGTTGTTTGATGGACTAGTAAAGGCACGAGAGACAAAACAGGAAACCCGGATGCACGTATGGCAGGCTAACAGGCTAGTGAAATGCTAACGCGTTGTGAAATGCTAACACGTTGTGATAGTGATTTAGATTAACAGCTAGCAATGTCAATTTTAACGTGATAGGCAATATTAAACAATATATGGTGATGAGTAAGTTATATTTAGCAGTATAAACAACAAGGAAAGATATCAAATAGAGATTCAAAAGCAAAGCTGTACAGAGCTGCAAACACTGCAACGGGCAGACAGGAGGCAGACAGGAGCACTACATGTAGCAATGTAGCTCTCACATTTTCCTGTAGTTTGGGATTAAGTCTGGTTTAATATGGTTTGGTTTGCATGTCTTTTTCATAGTTTCATATGCCAAAAGAAAAAAAGAAAATGAGAAAAGGAAAGCCAACACAGTTGAGGTCAGATAAGGAGGTTTATTGTCATCCTCGCCCAGTTTGCATGCCAAGTATTTTTGATTGCATTGGTCTGGTACAGAGTCGAGTCTCAGACAGCTGCAGGGAACGAGAGAAAGGAAATGAGAGAAACAGAGATTTTATTGATTGCATTGAAGAGACTATCCGTGCTTCTGTTCATGATTGACCTCAGAGGAGCTTGTTACTCATCACACCTGGGTAACAGTGTTCAGCACTGGAGATTACTTTCTGTAACTAACCAGATGTAAACAAACCAGGGTTTGGCATTATAGAGTTTGAAGCAGTTTAGTCTGATGGGTCAACATTTTGCAAGCAGGAAATGTAAAATGCAATGTCCTATTTTTTTTTTAAGTCATCATGAGCTATTAATAATGAAATACGGCAATGTAGTATTTTCTAATTGATTAATCTGTGCACATCATCATTGTTTTAAATTCATGTTCCTGGTAATCTTGAATCAGAATATCTTCCCCTCCCTCTTCATCTCTTCTCTTCTCTGATGACGAGGGCGGGGCAACCTGTCACTCACATGAGATCCACCAATAGCAAACCTACATTTGTTCTTCTTCCAGAAGCCGTTTGACTCAGATATACGGCACACTGTAAACCCTTACACTCAAAATAATTAATTGGTTTGAGTAGAGCCAACTCAAATTAAATAAATTAGTTCAATCAAATTAACTTTTATGAGTACTTAGAACTTTCTTTTTCTTTTGAGTTCACAAAACTGACACATTTGAAGTAATCTGAATTGTTTCATTGTTTTGAGTTTTATGAATGTTCTTTTAATTTAGACTAACATAAATTTATCTAAATCTGGGCTGGGATTTCTGTTTCCCAGCATGCTTTGCCATGACACTTAAAAAGAGTAAATGCTAAAATTAAGTGTTATAATGTTTTTATGCAAGATTAATGTTATGGTGGAGATTTAGCAGTGTTTAATGTTTTGCTATGTTAGTTTAGAAGAGTTATATTATAGGTCAGTTATGTTGGGGGGATTTCCATCATGGTGACAAGGGGAGCATGAGCTTAGTTTGAGAACAGATATATGTTAAATGCATTATATTGCTGTACTCATACAGCAAGTGCTATGCTAATGCTACCAAAACTTTGTGTAACCAATTAGCAAGGTAGCTTTTATTGAATTCGCTAGTTAAAGCTAGCCAAGTTCCCACTACTAAAATATTTAAGTTGATAATTTTAAGTTAAATGTATGAGTTTACTCAAATATTTGAAGTTAAGAGCAATTAAAATGTATGAGTACAAATTAAAAATCTGCAAGTTCTGCTTACTTCAACTTTAAATTTCTTAACTTAAAAAAATGTATGTAACTGATTCCCTAAAAGTTTTTGAGTTTTGCCAACTTATTTAGGTTTACAGTGCACAATAGGGAAGAAAAGACTGTCATGCAACCTAAACTTAATCTACAGTTCATCCGGAAAGTATTCACAGCGCTTCACTTTTTCCACATTTTCCACTTTTTACAGCCTTATTCCAAAATGGATTAAATTCATTATTATTTTCCTCAAAATTCTACAAACAATACCCCATAAAGACAACGTGAAAGAAGTTTGTTTAAAATCTTTGCAAATTTATTAAAAATAAAAAAACGAAAAATCACATGCACATAAGTATTCACAGCCTTTGCCATGACACTCAAAATTGAGCTCCGGTGCATCCTGTTTCCACTGGTCATCCTTGAGATGTTTCTACAACTTGATTGGAGTCCACCTGTGGTAAATTCAGTAGATTGGACATGATTTGTAAAGGCACACACCTGTCTATATAAGGTCCCACAGTTAACAGTGCATGTCAGAGCACAAACCAAGCCATGAAGTCCAAGGAATTGTCTGTAGACCTCAGAGACAGGATTGTATCAAGGCTCAGATCTGGGGAAGAGTACAGTTTCTACAGCATTGAAGGTCCCAACGAGCACAGTGGCCTCCATCATCCATAAATGGAAGAAGTTTGGAACCACCAGGACTCTTCCTAGAGCTGGCCGCCCGGCCAAACTGAGTGATCAGGGGAGAAGGGAGGTGACCAAGAACCCAATGGTCACTCTGACAGAGCTCCAGCGTTTCTCTGTGGAGAGAGGAGAACCTTCCAGAAGAACAACCATCTCTGCAGCACTCCACCAATCAGGCCTGTATGGTAGAGTGGCCAGACGGAAGCCACTCCTCAGTAAAAGGCTACCTGGAGTTTGCCAAAAGGCACCTGAAGGACTCTCAGACCATGAAAAACAAAATTATCTGGTCTGATTAAACTCTTTGACCTGAATGGCAAGCATCATGTCTGAAGGAAACCAGGCACCGCTCATCACCTGTCCAATACCATCCCTACAATGAAGCATGATGGTGGCAGCATCATGCTGTGGGGATGTTTTTTAGCGGCAGGAACTGGGAGACTAGTTAGGATCGAGGGAAAGATGAAAACCTGCTCCAGAGCGCTCTGACCTCAGACTAGGGCAAAAGTTCCTCTTCCAACACGACAACGACCCTAAGCACACAGCCAAGATAACAAAGGAGTGGCTACGGGACAACTCTGTGACTGTCCTTGAGTAGCCCAGCCAGAGCCCGGACTTGAACACGATTGAACATCTCTGGAGAGATCTGAAAATGGCTGTGCACCGACGCTCCCCATCCAACCTGATGGAGCTTGAGAGGTCCTGCAAAGAAGAATGGGAGAAACTGCCCAAAAATAGGTGTGCCAAGCTTGTAGCATCATACTCAAAAAGACTTGAGGCTGTAATTGGTGCCAAAGCTACTTCAACAAAGTATCGAGAAAAGGCTATGAATACTTATGTACATGTGTTTTTATTTTTAATACATTTGCAAAGATTTCAAACAAACTTCTTTCACGTTGTCATTATGGGGTATAGGGGTAGAATTTTGAGGAAAATAATAAATTTAATCAATTTTGGAATAAGGCTGTAACAACAAAATGTGGAAAAAGTGAAGCGCTGTGAATACATTCCGGATGCACTGTATGTACATGTATCCGTTAAATCTGACAGAAATGGGCTACTTGTCTGGACTCATCTGCAAGCCTCCTGTCATCAGTCAGTCGTTGGGATTGTATTTGCTGTTGTATCATAAGAACTGGTTCTTCCTGTTCAGTCCTCATTGTGGAGGTGAATACAATCAGGTATGTAAAAGTGCACAATCACTGTTATACACCAAGTTTCAAGGCTATAGTATATGTAAGCACACAATCTAAATGTGTACACATTGGTATTCAAATACTGTCACATGCCAGTGTAAAATGAAGACGTCTGGATGTAGGCCTTCAAGTTCAGACATGATTATTTAAAGAGGAGCTATCATGCTTTTATCCATGTACATCTCTCTTTAGCGTGTAATGTTGCTGTTTAAGCATGCAGGGCCTGGTTGAGTTAGTTAGTAGTGTGTTGAAACTGGCGGTTATTGTAAGGGGCGGGACATTTCCCAAACACTTGACCAATCACAACACACTGCTTCAGCCGACCAATCAGAGCACATTGTGCTTTTCAGAAGGAGGGGCTTCATAGAGACAGGAACTAAACAGAGCGTTACTGACAGACTGGGAAGAGACGAGCTGCAACGATGGAGAATATGGGGAAAATAATCAACATTCAAGCAAGAAAACCTGTTCTAGTAGAGAACAACATCAAGACTTTGTAAAAGGGCATAATCTTTAAGAGGAGCTAGAGCAGAAGACCGTGTGCAGATGAAAATAGACACTATTAAATGTCACTTTATTTGAACAAAATGCATTAAAGAAAGTGTGTGCATAAGTGTGGGTTGTATGCACATAAAATCTTAAACCTTTTAAAAACCTTCTAAAACCATAAACCATTTAAATTCACCTGTGAGCCGTTCATAACTGTGTGGTTTAATAGGGGGCAAGGTCTTCATGCTGTTCCTGGAGATATTTTACTTTTCCTGACTCTGAAGCAAGGTAAAGTACAGTGCGTCCGGAAAGTATTCACAGTGCTTCACTTTTTCCACATTTTGTTATGTTACAGCCTTATTCCAAAATGGATTAAATTCATTATTTTCCTCAAAATTCTAAAAACAATATAATTTGTTCTTTGCAAATTTATTAAAAATAAAAAGCGAAAAAAATCTCGTTCATAAGTGTTCACAGCCTTTTCTCGATACTTTGTTGAACCACCTTTGGCACCAATTACAGCCTCAAGTCTTTTTGAGTATGATGCTACAAGCCTGGCACACCTATTTTTGGGCAGTTTCTCCCATTCTTCTTAGCAGGATCTCTCAAGCTCCATCAGGTTGGATAGAGAGCGTCGGTGCACAGCCATTTTCAGATCTCTCCAGAGATGTTCAATCGGGTTCAAATTTGGGCTCTGGCTGGGCCACTCAAGGACATTCACAGAGTTGTCCCGTAGCCACTCCTTTGTTATCTTGGCTGTGTGCTTAGGGTCGTTGTCCTGGAAGAGGAACCTTTGCCCCAGTCTGAGGTCAGGGTGCTCATTTTTCCCTCAATCCTGACTAGTCTCCCAGCTCCTGCCGCTGAAAAACATCCCCACAGCATGATGCTGCCACCACCATGCTTCACTGTAGGGATGGTATTAGCCAGGTGATGAGTGGTGCCTGGTTTCCTCCAGACATGACGCTTGCCATTCAGGCCAAAGAGTTCAATCTTTGTTTCATCAGACCAGAGAATTTTGTTTCTCGTGGTCTGAGAGTCCTTCAGGTGCCTTATGGCAAACTCCAGGTGGGCTGTCATGTGCCGTCTGGCAACTCCACCATACAGGCCTGATTGGTGGAGTGCTGCAGAGATGGTTGTTCTTCTGGAAGGTTCTCCTCTCTCCACAGAGAAACGCTGGAGCTCTGTCAGAGTGACCATCGGGTTCTTGGTCACCTCCCTGACTAAGGCCCTTCTCCCCTGATCGCTAAGTTTGGCTGGACAGCCAGCTCTAGGAAGAGTCCTGGTGGTTGAAAACTTCTTCCATTTACGCATGATGGAGACCCCTGTGCTCATTGGGACCTTCAATGCTGTAGAAACTGTACTCTTCCCCAGATCTGTGCCTCGATAAAGTTCTGTCTCTGAGGTCTACAGACAATTCCTTGGACTTCATGGCTTGGTTTGTGCTCTGACATGCACTGTTAACTGTGGGACCTTATATAGACAGATGTGTGCCTTTACAAATCATGTCCAATCTACTGAATTTACCACAGGTGGACTCCATTTAAGTTGTAGAAATATCTCAAGGATGACCAGTGGAAACAGGATGCACCGGAGCTCAATTTTGAGTGTCATGGCAAAGGTTGTGAATACTTATGTACATGTGATTTTTTCGTTTTCAAACAAACTTCTTTCACGTTGTCATTAGGGGGTATTGTTTGTAGAATTGAGGACAATAATAATGAATTTAATCAATTTTGGAATAAGGCTGTAACATAACAAAATGTGGAAAAACTGAAGCACTGTGAATACTTTCCGGATGCACTGTATAATGTTATTATGTCACTTGCCAATGAAAGCAGTGGTTATGCAACAACATTTATTGTAGAGAATTAACTCACATTTTATTTTAGTATTTGGTCTACGCGGGATTCATCCATGTCAGTCTAAGCAGCTGAAAACCCATGCCGCACAGGCAGAGAAGTGCAAAGAACAAGTCTAATATTTACCATTAAATATTATGTGATATTTTTTTGGTTAGAATCTGGAATCATTTTCTAGAAAAACTTTTTTATTTTTTTTATTTTGTTGCAGTCTAAAATGCTGGGGGAGACAACCAACTTTTTAGGAATAGAGAAAATTACAAATGGAAAGCAAAGACAGCTCTGGTCAAGTGGGGTTGTTGATTGTCATGCTCACCTAGTTCACAAGCCAAGTTGTATTTCATTGTACTGGAACAGATTTAAGTCTCTCTTTGCTAGTTTATCTGGCCAAAAAGCTGTTTAATGACAAACACAGACACTGAAGCAGGAAAGAAGAGCAAGAGACAGAGGAGATTTACAAATCTTGTTTTTTATGGAAATTTGCAGTATTTATTATAAATGATTAATCTGTGCACGTCATTATTGTTTAAATTCATGTTCCTGGTAATCTTGAATCAGAATATCTTCCCCTCCCTCTTCATCTCTTCTCTTCTCTGATGACGAGGGCGGGGCAACCTGTCACTCACGTGAGATCCACCAATAGCAAACCACAACCATCCAATCAATTCCCCACAGACAAAATCAAGCCCGCCCTACATTTGTTCTTATATTTGTATGTTTGTTCCAGAAGCATTTCACTCAATGACAAAAAGTCTATAGAGACTTCTGTTTCATGATGACTTTAAGAATAAAGAATCCATTAAAAATGCATATCTGTTGACCAGTAATGATAATAAAAGTGGACGCATCTTCCAATGATAAGTGCATGAGAAAAATTGACTTTTCCAAATTAAATTCTAAACAATTACTAAGGTTTTTAAGTACAAATTTCACCATTTCCTGAAAATATATGTTTGTATGTTTTCTCATGTCTTGCGTTGTATTTAGATCAGTATGATCCGTTAAAGCATAACACATTTATGCCAAGCTTTTCCTATAATGTTTTTCAATCTCCTGTTTCTCCTGGTAAGTGCTCTTAACAAGAAATTACAATTATTAGCTAACCCAGCATAAACAAACTAGGTAAACTACTGTAATCTCAAAGTTTAGGAGCCAAATACATTTTAGGGATAATATTCTGCAAGCCTGGCATGTCAAATAGGTGCTTGCAATGCCTGTTTATGTTTGCATTTATGGCATTAATTTCTTTCTTGTGCTGAACACCAAAGATGATATTTTGAAGAATGCTGGCAACCAAACAGTTTCTGGTCCATTTTCTGCCATAGTATTTTTATTTTATATACTATTCCTTACAAAAAAAAGAAGTTTATTCAAGTGTGCTATTAGTATTCTTATTTTTTAGTTTAAAAGAAAAGTGTAAGTATATTTGGCCTATACTAGTACTTTTCTGAAAAGTGTACAGAATCTCCGGATCAAAAGAAGAAGAAGCAGAAACAAGCGATAGAAGATTGCTTATGCAAATGTAAAATAACACAATCATTAAACATTAAACAGCATATAAATCAAAACAGCCTAATGTTACTGAATGAAATGTCGACCCAGGATGAGCTACAGGACTGTGCAGCTTTGGGGGTGTTGATGGACTCCATCTACTCCATCTGTGTTTTGATCATCCTTCTGAATCCCACCCGGATGGTCTTTGACAAAAATGCGATTTTCTCAACTTTTTGTTTAAATTGTTGCTTATTTTTAATGAAACTTACCCACCTTAAAGTGTTGATAAAAAGAAGCATGAAGCTAGAATAAAATGCTTTTAAAATGGAAAGAGTTAAAGTACACTGAAAGGTGTATTTCAAGTAGTCTATAAAAATGTACATTTAAATAGGAACATAGTAGTATACTTAAAGTGCAAAAATAATAGGCCTACGTATAAATAGTAAACTATAAGTATTATGTTATGTTCACTTAAAGAAAACTTTCAAGCATACTTGCAGTATAAAATTACTAAACTGTGAGTGTACTTTAAAACTAAAAAAATGTGCTAGTAAACTATCAGTATACCAAGTGGCAACCTCCCCCAGTTTCTCTTGAAGCCAATATGGAAGTGAGTTAAACTGCAGTTCATCGACTGGCCACAGGCTCCAGAAGGGAGCAGAATCTCATTGAGCCCCATGTTAAAATGCCCAACTTTACAGCAGAAAAAAACATGTTTACAGCCTGGTACAAATTGTGCTTTTGGTCAAGTCAAGTCAACTTTATTTATATAGCGCTTTTTACAATGCAGATTGTTTCAAAGAAGCTTCACAGTGTTAAACAGGAAAATAATGCAACCGAATTTGATTCGGCTGTACAGCCGCTCTGGAGAAAACAGTGATGTCATCTAGCTCATTTCAATTATCATATACACTCACCTAAAGGATTATTAGGAACACCTGTTCAATTTCTCATTAATGCAATTATCTAATCAACCAATCACATGGCAGTTGCTTCAATGCATTTAGGGGTGTGGTCCTGGTCAAGACAATCTCCTGAACTCCAAACTGAATGTCAGAATGGGAAAGAAAGGTGATTTAAGCAATTTTGAGCGTGGCATGGTTGTTGGTGCCAGATGGGCCGGTCTGAGTATTTCACAATCTGCTCAGTTACTGGGATTTTCACGCACAACCATTTCTAGAGTTTACAAAGAATGGTGTGAAAAGGGAAAAACATCCAGTATGCGGCAGTCCTGTGGGCGAAAATGCCTTGTTGATGCTAGAGGTCAGAGGAGAATGGGCCGACTGATTCAAGCTGATAGAAGAGCAACTTTGACTGAAATAACCACTCGTTACAACCGAGGTATGCAGCAAAGCATTTGTGAAGCCACAACACGCACAACCTTGAGGCGGATGGGCTACAACAGCAGAAGACCCCACCGAGTACCACTCATCTCCACTACAAATAGGAAAAAGAGGCTACAATTTGCACGAGCTCACCAAAATTGGACAGTTGAAGACTGGAAAAATGTTGCCTGGTCTGATGAGTCTCGATTTCTGTTGAGATATTCAGATGGTAGAGTCAGAATTTGGCGTAAACAGAATGAGAACATGGATCCATCATGCCTTGTTACCACTGTGCAGGCTGGTGGTGGTGGTGTAATGGTGTGGGGGATGTTTTCTTGGCACACTTTAGGCCCCTTAGTGCCAATTGGGCATCGTTTAAATGCCACGGCCTACCTGAGCATTGTTTCTGACCATGTCCATCCCTTTATGACCACCATGTACCCATCCTCTGATGGCTACTTCCAGCAGGATAATGCACCATGTCACAAAGCTCGAATCATTTCAAATTGGTTTCTTGAACATGACAATGAGTCCACTGTACTAAAATGGCCCCCACAGTCACCAGATCTCAACCCAATAGAGCATCTTTGGGATGTGGTGGAACGGGAGCTTCGTGCCCTGGATGTGCATCCCACAAATCTCCATCAACTGCAAGATGCTATCCTATCAATATGGGCCAACATTTCTAAAGAATGCTTTCAGCACCTTGTTGAATCAATGCCACGTAGAATTAAGGCAGTTCTGAAGGCGAAAGGGAGTCAAACACAGTATTAGTATGGTGTTCCTAATAATCCTTTAGGTGAGTGTATATTCAAGTAATGTAGTTGATATAGTTAATTTAGTTTAGTAATTCAATTTATTTGGATATTTATTTGAAAATTTTGTGTCCCCAACTGAGCAAGCCAAGCCAAAGGCGACAGTGGCAAGGAACCAAAACTCCATCAGGTGGCATAATGGAGAAAAATAAACCTTGGGAGAAACCAGGCTCAGTCGGGGTGCCAGTTCTCCTCTGGCCAATTAACAAACAGTTTTTATTATTTTTGCAGCCTTATAGGTCAGAAGTAATATTAGATCGGAATATTCGAAAGATCGGAGGCATCACGCCGGAGACGGGTTTATTGAGGATGGCGTGTCGATTAAACAATTATTAAATAGTGTAGCGACTCGGCTGCATATAATAATAATAAATTAAATTAGCTCAATAGGGAATTATGAGTATTAATGTTTAATTATTTATAACTAATCGCAACGGGTTATGATTAAATGATAAATCTCCGAATCACCCAAAAAGGGAAATACCTAACCTAGGTATTTATGCAATATATATATAGTTAACGACAATGGGTTGCAATTAACTACGAATATATATTAAATCATTACGGAATAACCTTTGAATTAGAATTAATTCAAAATTCATCTGATCCATTCATTTAACGAACGAACAGTACTACAATCCTTTATCAATTCTCACAAAGTTTTATTCTTTCTTATCAAATCTTCGGGAAGATTATCCTTCTGGTCACGAAGAATAAACTTTCCGAACTATTAGGATATTAATTAAAGTATTCAAAGATACTTGAGAGCTCGTAGCTAGATCGGAACATTACAGTGACCATGCCTTGTGAGCAGCAACAATGACAATCGAACGTGGATACAATGGTTTTAATAATTGATACTACGAATACATACGACTAAAAAAAGAATACATGTATATACAGAACAACGAATAGTAACGAAAGAGAATGAAAAGAAGAGAATGAAAGAGAGGAAGGAAAGGTTCAGGAATGTCAATTTCACAAACATAACCACGAGAGCCAGCAACGAATAATATCACCTTAAACAGGGGTTCACATTTTAAAACGCATCTAAATTAAAAGAAGATTGTCTCGTTGGAGTTTTTGAAGACGACTGAGCGCTGAGATGGCGCGCGTTGCCTGTCCGCCTGGCTGCGGAGCGCGCCGACTTCAAAGGAACCAACCCACGTGACTGAGCCGCCAAGCCAGGGCCAAAGCCGCCTGGCCAGGGGACGAGCCGAGATGATAAGAGGGTTGTTTATCGACTGCACCGACTGAGCAAAGATATGCTGGTGTTACTGTCCTTTAAAGAAACATTAACATCCGCCCATCTTTTCTGAAATGACCAATCAGATGTGGGAGTTTTAGGCGGGAGAACACTTTCTTTGTCTCCGTTTATGACCTCATTTGCCTAATTTATGATGGTGTCATACTTGGTACATTTCTACTCAAAAGGGGGGGTAACATAATGTGATGCATTTCATAATCATCTACTGTGCACCGTTGGTTAAGAGAAAGAGAGAGGAATATTTAGATATCAAACACAGTATGACTGGGAGATATTAGAGCAGAGATACATTCTTACACATGAATACAAGCATCTTAAATGACTTTACATTGTTCGTACATCATGACTATGTTGGCAATGACATAGGGAGCATGCGTACACACAGGAATCATCATATACATTCTGGGATAGTTTAATTAAAGTTACATAAAGAAAATGTTTGTGTCTGTGTATTGGAAGGAGCCTGTGTGTCTAGGCCCCCCCCTATCTTTTTGAGTGAGGGGGGGGGATAGGGGGAGAGATTGCGTCCTGATTGAAGTTCTCACAGGATTCTAACGGTGCTGTCTGTTCTACCTCAGCCAAGCCACAAAACTGTCCACGATGCCATCTTCCTCAGACTCCTCGGTACCGGAACCTAATTTATATACGGCTAAAAGGCTTTCTGACGTTTATAGTGGAATCGACTCATCTTTGATCCTGTCCAGAGAGACTCCAGACGCTACAATAGGAATATTCGAAATATCGGAGTCATCACACCGGAGATGGATCCATTGAGGATGCCATGTCGATGAGCAATTTCAGAGGGTAGACTAATTGACATGCTCTCTGCAGACACTTCAGGGATGCGTTGGTAATGTCTGGGCGCTGGTCCACCATCTGATCTGGATATGGCCCGGATCCGGCTGACTGCAGTAAACCTCGGGATAAACAGAGAGACTAACATTAGCGTAGATGCCATTCTTCTTATGATGTAACGAGTACATCAGGTGTTATGGGAAGTGCTCCCGGTTCCGGTTGAACTAGTTAATGCAGCCTAACAATTTGAATAAAATATAAATAAAAAATGTTTTATGTGTATGCCATAGTAAAGAGATGTGTTTTTAGTCTAGATTTAAACTGACAGAGTGTGTCTATATATCTAATTTTGCCCTTAATGACAACTGTGAGGGGGGGGGGGTGAATTTTTTAATAGCTCATTCATTTACATTATAAAAAGCCTTAAAGTTCTGCATAATTAAGGGCATGGCCACTTTGAGTGACAGGTGGATAGCTATTTATCTCAGCGTCACCTCAGCTCCACCTACGTCCTGCCTCTTTGCCCATTTTCTGTTATCCGGGAGTGACGAGCGGTGACGCGCTGCTAAGATGGCAATGGTCAGCTCGACCCTACTTTACGCTTCAAAACTGCTCTTCAGAATCCAATGGGGGACATCACAGACACTACGTCCATATTTTTTTACAGTCTATGCAGTATACCTGTAAGTTCACTTGTAGTATAGTTGCAGTACAAACAAAAAACTTGTAAACTAGTTGTGTACTCAAAGTTTACTGTTACACTTATAGTATATTTAAAAGTATACTTTTATACACACAAAATTGAGCCAATTTAGTCCCAAATAGTACTGAAACAGTACACTTACAAGTATACTTCTAATACATTGATATTAGTTTACTTACTTCATAAAGTACTTAAAAATATACTTGAACATTACTCAAGTATACTTCATTAAATGAACTTGAAGTGTACTTATTTTGGTAAGAATGGGGACCAGAAACTGGTTACCAACATTCTTCAAAATATCTTCCTTTATGTTAAACAGAAGAAAGAACTTCATGCAGGTTTGGCTTTTGAGTTAATTATGACAGAATTTTCATTTTTGGGTGAACTGTCACTTTAACATAATCATTTGCATTTAAAAGGATATACGTGGTCTAGTGTGCTCTAAAAAAGTGAAAACTTGTATGCAGAGATTCTATGGAGATTAAAAGCCTGTCCTTTTGTCAATGTTGTCATGTCATGACTTGTCATGTTGTTGAATTTGACTAACTTTAGATTTTCAATGCCTTAAATCAAGCTGAAAATGGAGAACTAGATTTCATGGTAACTTGTATGTGCAGGAGAGCAGAGCAATAATTTTTCACTATTTAAGTCAGCTGCCGAATGCAAACACATGTAAAGTACAGTAGTATGTTTGCTATAGCATTTAAATGGTGTGTTAGAGTGATTCTGCACTTCTAGTGACTGGAAGAGCCAGTTCTTGATTAATCACTGCAAACACTGGTGAAGATTTACATACAGATAGAATTGTTTGCATTGGTCCTTCCTTTCGCTGTTTAAAAGTCACAGTGAACCAAGGAAAAGGTTAAAATGATTAAAGGCATAGGGCAGCGTTTGAATGAATGACATGCATGTTCTCCCTACCTTAGACCCTAAAAAAATCAGAATTTTACCTAAAATGTACTTTTCACACTCCTCCTATATTTTTTAAGTACCTTATTATAAACCCTCTGGTGCTGTTGGGTCATTTTTGACAAAAAAAAAAAAAGTATGTAATTTTTTTTACTTTATCGGAATGGAATGGTACGAAATTTAATAAAGGTTTTGGCACTTGCTGCCAAAAAAATTATGGACATGATTTGAAAAAGTAAAATGGTCCTGAAAAAAAAAAATCACACTTCACAGTCAAAAATTAGCACATCATGAATGAATAGGAGACTGATTTCATCTAGTGGAAGCGTTTGGTACTGCACCCAAACAAAATCTTACTGAATGCTAACTGAATTTTTTTTTCAGATATCAACCTCAAATTTGGAGCAGAACTTGCTTAGATTTATAGACTTTAATTTTCTCACACACAGCAAAATCCTCAGTGTTAAATCAACACTGCTATATGAGTCCATTATGAGTCCACACGCAGAGTGTGAAAAGGTAACAGTGAATCAGTGTTGAAGTTAATGAGATAATTAAGTAATTAATGAAGTAATAATTGACCATTAGTGATGAACACCTGCTGTTAACAAGCACACAGCAAATGTCCCAGTGTTAACTTAACACTGCTCACTGTTTATGTAAGTCCACACTCAGAGTGTTATAAGTAACACTAAAGCAGTGTTAAAGTTAATTAGGCAGTTACGTGATTAATTAAGTGATGTTTGAGCATTATTGAAGACCTGATTATAACAAGCAGAATCACTGAAGGAAAGAGAAACACAAGAACTACAACTAATTTCAGCCACAGCCTTAGATTAAATCAACTGAAGATAAAATAAGACATTAAATCTCTGGAGATCTCAGCAGAGGAGGATTAAACAACTCCACAAACAGCATTACCAGATTCACACATTACTAACCAGACTGACTTTATGTCTGTTATACGTCTACATAAGCTCTTATTGAGAATTAACAGTTTTTTTGTGTGTTGAAAATTGTTGTTTTTTTTGTCACCATCATGGTGATCAGTGTTTTCTTTAGTTGGGCAGATTGGCGACTTTTTAATGTTAGTGTTTTTCTGGCTGCTGTATCTGAGTTTGCTATGGCAAGAAAAGCAAGAGAAAACACAATCGGATGCTGTCGGCTGCTCCATGAGAAGAATGTGATCATTGTGTAGTGGCTTAACTCACTGATCTTATGACTGAGTTTAATATGAGGAATATACTATCAATATTGTGATTCTGGAAAAGATCCAGCACAGTTTTATTCAAAAAAGCTGAATAAGTTTTAAAACTGATTGTACACTAAGCATTTTAAACTCTTGCATCATTTACTCACAAACAGGCATCAAGAATCAGCCTATGAATCTCAACAATGGTGACATTCATGCCACAATGCATTCTGGGAGCCATGGATGAGTTTTGCATGATGCACTCAGAATGCATTGTGGCATGAAGCATGTTGAGATTCATAGGCTGATTCTTGATGCCTGTGTTGCGAGTACAACTCGCAGGAGTTAGAAGTGCTTATTGTGTAATGTGTTATTAAACCGGACAACAAAACTTATGTACACTTTTTAAAAATCGTTCAGCTTATCTGATTAAAACACTGCTGGATCTCCTGCTGTAGAGTCACAAGGTTACTATAATCAATGACTCTCAGGAGATCAGCAAATAAGGCCACTATATGATGAGGCCACTATATGAACAACTGCATCATCAATAACAACAAGCCAATATCACCTGTCACCAGCTTGTCATCATCAATTTTCTCTCACTGATCTTACCGCAACAAATAGTTACAGCAGTCAGAGAAAAGATAATGTTGAAGAGTCAAGAGCCCAACTAAAGCAAACACTGATCTCCATCATGGTGACTTCAAACGAAATTATTATTTTCAATAAATCATCAACATCTAAACCTCTGTTAATTCTCAATAAGAGCTTCTGTAGACGTCTGACAGAAATAAAGCAAATCTGGTTAGTAATGTGTGAAGCTGGTAATGCTGTTTGTGGAGTTGTTTAATCCTCCTCTGCTGAGATCTTCAGAGATTTAATATCAGTTGTAGTTCTTAGGCTTGATAAAAGTACCACGAGAGTGATTTGAGAGCAAACGACTCCTTATGTTTTTGAATCACTCTCAGAGTACTTTGATGTCATATGCCAATCAGTCTCAAGATCCAAAGTTCAGGACCCCTGCACAATAATCACAAAAGACATTATTCATTTTCACCATTGCTGAGACTCATGTTAATGTTAAAAAGCAAAACATCAGCAAACATTGATCACCATAATGGTGGCATCAAACTTTTCTCTTTTTTTCCCCCAATATGACATCAACATCTAAACCTCTGTTAATTCTCAACAAGAAAATGTGTATGAAAGAAATAAAGTCAAACTGGATTGTAATAAGTGAAGATGCTGAGATCCTAAGAGATATGTTAGTGTTTAATGTTCTGTTGCTGCCAGTCATTTAAAATAATTCAGGAAATCCCTGTAAAATAAGTATTTTTCGGTTTATTTAAATTAGGATATTTCACTTTAATTTTACAGTGTTTTTTGGCTGCAGTCATTCGACCGTTTTATAATTTAACTGTTTTATTTCTGTTTAAACAGTTAAACAAATTGTAATTGTACATAAATGTGTATGTAATTAAAGAAAACAGACAAACTACTGTATAAAAAAAGTAAATTACTGTAATTTGCCATTAATGTCATAATACTTAAAATAACAACTTAAAATAACAAAATCTGTTAATTTACAGATATTGTTTGTAATTTTACAGAGTTTTGAGTACAATTAAAAATAAAAGAAAATGACTGTAAAAAAAATCACAGTTATTTTCCGTAAAAAAATTTTACAGTGCACCAAACAGGAAATGTTAGGAGACGTTATCGCTGCAACGCTTTTGGATGTTGCAATAAAATTAGTATGTAATTGTGACCATGTAAGAGAATACTGTAAGAGTTTGGAGACAGTGCCAAGTGCTCAGAAGTTTAAAACACATTCAAGTTAAAACTGTTTATATTTATAACAGATATAAAATTGCCAAAAAGTCCTTTATTTCTTTGGATCATATTTAATCCAGTGATGTGATTGTTCCTGTAATTCATGCTTGTAGCTGTATTTATATCTAAATGTTATTGATTTGTCAGATTATTTCGCAATAGCCTACAGTAAAATGACATTTGTCTTGCTTTCATGTTTTGGGAGTTTTGCCATGTTCTCCATTGGTATAGTTTTTTTGCTGGTCAAGCTGAGGCCGAATGAATGATGCAGAGAATCAGAAATCACAGTAACCAGACAGACATGTGAAATTATAATTTATATAAAGCCTCTTAGCTAATAATCCATTTGGTTTGGAACAACATGAGGATGAGTGAATGATGACAGAATTTATATTTTTTGGGTGAACTATAACTTTAAAGACTTTAGTATGTCTGTCTATATGTGAATAATCATAAAATCCAAATAGTTTAGAGTTAGTTTACAAATAGTTTACAGCTCTATTCATGCATCAAAGGGTGAATAGAGGTTCCTAGATTGTCACAAACATGAGTCAACTATCATTTTATCAATGCCAGATTCTAAGCATATTCTACAAGGAAAAGTTGCATAGAGGGTGCAATGAACGCCTCGACGTCTCTAATTTTGCTCATGTAAAGACTGTCTAGTCATGGTGATTAAAGAGATGTATAGAGAAGTTCATTTCAGCTCACACCCATACATAGATGTTCATACATGCAAGGTTTCTTTCTTTCTTGTCACTGTAGTCACAGCACTTGCAGAAAGCATGCTTCAGTTCACACACTGAGATCAGATAACAGAACACCATTCAGCGCAAGGTCTATCATGTGTCACGTTATTTATTATTAAGTGGTTAATGTGATATTTACATGAATGAAAGTGGAGGAATTATTTATTTTAAACCATTAAATAGCGTTGACTCATATATCAGAAGATGTATTTAATGCAAACAGTTCTTAGCATGTAGTGCTGAACTATGTATTTCTTCCAAACCCACACAAATCAAACAAACTTTTCACCAAGGCTGAGCTGCTCAAAAGTGCACTGGTCACAATGAAATGACAAAGAAAAGCTTTCTGTGCAAGATCATACATCACACAAAAGTGAAGGAAACTCTGGATTTTCAGCTATAATGGAGGCTGGGACTAGTTGCCACAGTGTTACTCCAGTAACATTTGTCATTCCAGTGAGGTGAGATCATTTAAAACCTCCAATAATTTGTACCTAAATATTTAATGAGCATCACGGAAAGGGAACAGATATTAAACAAGGGCTGTAACATTAAACTGGGTATTGAATGGTGTTTTGTAATCTGAACTTTGTGTGATGCCACAAATTAAAAATCGAAGGTGGGGAACTTGTTTATATTTGAATGGTTGGGTGTGTCCTGAAGTATAATGGAGACAAAAAGGAACATATAAGGAACATATCCTGTAGTAGGATGGGTAACACTTCCATCAAGCCTCTTTGGGACTTGCTGGTGTTGTGGGGTATGGTGGCATTATGTTACAGGATTCATTTCGAAGACAAAAGAGAGATTGTCAGAAGTGGGATTCGAACCCACGCCTCCAGGGGAGACTACGACCTGAACGTAGCGCCTTAGACCGCTCGGCCATCCTGACACATGAGCACATAAGCAGCAGAATCAGAGTAAAACAGCAAGCTTTTGTTGTTACACATTCGTTGGTTTATGTATTAACACTTTCTATGACGCCTGTTTCACACATACTCCGTCTGCAGTGTATGGCAAGCCAAAAGGGTCAGAATAACGCTATAGATTAATCGCGTTTACAGTCTTAAACAGTATTTGCGCTGCAAAATACGTCGTTGTGATTACAAACGCCGTAAAAATCGCGCGAAATACGTCAATGACGCCGTATTTTACGGCGTTTTAGTGTGCCTGAAAAGCGCTGCTTTTTACGCTGTTTAGCTTGCCATATGACGGCGTAAAAAACGCAGTTTTGGTTGCACAGCGCGCGTTATTTATGGCGTTTTGCTTATAGTATAATGAGCCACTCCCACTGATTTCCACAGCCAGTAAATTTGAACTGTTCTCACCCAATCAATGATGAACTGAGTCAGACCAGAAATTTCAGTACGGATCATTTTAGCCAAAGGAGTGCCTATGAATTGATAGGGTATATTTATCTACAATAGCCCATAACTTTTGGAATATTTTAAACTGTTCAATTTCTCATTAATGCAATTATCTAATCAACCAATCACATGGCAGTTGCTTCAATGCATTTAGGGGTGTGGTCCTGGTCAAGACAATCTCCTGAACTCCAAACGGAATGTCAGAATGGGAAAGAAAGGTGATTTAAGCAATTTTGAGCGTGGCATGGTTGTTGGTGCCAGACGGGCCGGTCTGAGTATTTCACAATCTGCTCAGTTACTGGGATTTTCACTCACAACCATTTCTAGAGTTTACAAAGAATGGTGTGAAAAGGGAAAAACATCCAGTATGCAGCAGTCCTGTGGGCGAAAATGCCTTGTTGAGGCTAGAGGTCAGAGGAGAATGTGCCGACTGATTCAAGCTGATAGAAGAGCAACTTTGACTGAAATAACCACTCGTTACAACTGAGGTATGCAGCAAAGCATTTGTGAAGCCACAACACGCACAACCTTGAGGCGGATGGGCTACAACAGCAGAAGACCCCACCGGGTACCACTCATCTCCACTACAAATAGGAAAAAGAGGCTACAATTTGCACGAGCTCACCAAAATTGGACAGTTGAAGACTGGAAAAATGTTGCCTGGTCTGATGAGTCTCGATTTCTGTTGAGACATTCATATGGTAGAGTCAGAATTTGGCGTAAACAGAGTGAGAACATGGATCCATCATGCCTTGTTACCACTGTGCAGGCTGGTGGTGGTGGTGTAATGGTGTGGGGGATGTTTTCTTGGCACACTTTAGGCCCCTTAGTGCCAATTGGGCATCGTTTAAATGCCATGGCCTACCAGAGCATTGTTTCTGACCATGTCCATCCCTTTATGACCACCATGTACCCATCCTCTGATGGCTACTTCCAGCAGGATAATGCACCATGTCACAAAGCTCGAATCATTTCAAATTGGTTTCTTGAACATGACAATGAGTCCACTGTACTAAAATGGCCCCCACAGTCACCAGATCTCAACCCAATAGAGCATCTTTGGGATGTGGTGGAACGGGAGCTTCGTGCCCTGGATGTGCATCCCACAAACCTCCATCAACTGCAAGATGCTATCCTATCAATATGGGCCAACATTTCTAAAGAACGCTTTCAGCACCTTGTTGAATCAATGCCACGTAGAATTAAGGCAGTTCTGAAGGCGAAAGGGGGTCAAACACAGTATTAGTATGGTGTTCCTAATAATCCTTTAGGTGAGTGTATATTCACATAGAGAACAGTTACTTTACATTTTAATAATATTTCACAATATTACAGACTTTTTTTTATAGTGCTGCTTGTTCATCTACGGACAACTGAACCAATGCTTCTACTACAACCAAATCTAGGCATAACTGACGTGTGACTCAAACTGACTCAAATGTGACGTAATGATGCTTGATTTAAAAAAAAAATAATTAAATTTTTTTTTTATTGAAGCAAATGATTCAACTCATTGATTTCAGCATACAACAGGAATGCTTCACAGGACAAATATCACATATTCTCAAACAAATTAACGAATCAAACAAAAACAAAGATACAACAACAACAATGTGAGAAGAACAAACAAATCTGTAGTAGTAAAAAAAAAAAAAAAAAAAAAAAAAACTAAAGCTAAATATTTATTCCTCTTTCCTATGGACACATTCAAGATTCATAGAGTTTAGTAAACATAATGGGGACATTACAATATAAAGAACTCCTCCATATAGTTTAACAAAATTTCATTCTTTTTATTTTTAATTAACTTTAATGACTTTTCCAGCAATTCCAGCTCTTTTAAGAATAAATTGCATTTAGGTATTGCATTTTGCTAATTTTTGTTTATGGATGTAATATTTACCATGCAAAATGTAGAAATTCGCCACATATTCAAACATTTTGCTTCTATGTATGAAAGAACATATACTATCTTTTATAATATAGAAAGGTACAGATAATTTATAATTCACAAGGATGAATCACAGTTGTAAAACAAATGAGCCATGTCTTCCTCGTGTACGGTAAAGAGCATTTGTTGTCAATGTCCATGAATTTTGATAACGAAGCTTTACATGGGTAGATTTACCCAAGTATTTAAAAATGTACCTCTTTAACTTTATTCAGCATACAAAATTTATATGGATTTAACCATGCCTCTTTCCAACGGATATCAGCAATTTGTGCATTCCAAAAAAAATTCCCTCTAGGAGAGATTTTATGATTGGATTGAAACATTAATCTGATATGTTTATTATTACAGGAATGAGAAAATATTTTTATACCGTCAACTATTAACTCAGGAAGTTTCCTTTCATTATTTCCAAAAGTGAGGTGACTTTTCACTAAATGTTTCAACCCATTTGGAATAGCTTTTACAACTTGCTGAAACTCTTTAAATGGAATGGGGAAATTATAAATAAACTCTTCATAAGACAAAACATTTCCATTTTCATCAAACAAATCTATAACAAAGTATATATTTTTTTCAAACCATTTGTGGAAAAATAAAGACTTATTCCTAGAGGTAATAAGACAGTTGTTCCAGAGAAGCATTTTGTGTGGAGAAAAATTGTGATGGAAACCAATTTTCCAAGCTAATAACACTTGCTGGTAAAATTTGGATAGTTGAATTGGTAATTTCCCAGGCAGATCGTGTATAAATAATATTTCACATTTTTTAAGATTTAACATTAAACCAGAGGATTTGGAAAATTTGGATATACATTCCAGAGCCGTTTTAACTAGCTTTTTATCTCTCAGAAATAAAGCAGTGTCATCTGCCAACTGAGAAATTTTGATTTCTCTATCAAATATTTTCAGTCCCAGAATGTTATGATTATTCAAAACGTGAATAGAAAGAAGTTCAGCCACTAATAAAAACAGAAAGGGAGAGATTGGACAGCCTTGGCGTATGCCACGATGGATCCTAAATCTTTTAGAGGTTCCCATATTAAGAATAATAGAGCTATTAATATCTTTAAAAAACATTTCTATAATATCAATACAACTATTGCCAAAACCAAAAACTTTCAGTGAGTGGAGTAAGAAGCCGTGTTCGATGGTGTCAAAGGCTTTACAAAAATCTAACAACACAATAAGAGCCCCTGAATCAATTTGATCAGAATAATCTAGAAGGTCAGTTATAAGGCGAATGTTATTACTAATGTGTCTATTTTTCATGAAACCTGTTTGAGTCTCATTAATGATTTCATTTAATCCGGATTTTAATCTTAGCATACACTAGTGCAAACAGTTTATAGTCTATATTTAAGAGAGTGATAGGTCTCCAATTATCTATATTTTGAGCATCTTTATCTGGTTTAGGAATCAGGGAGATTAATCCTTGTTTCATAGTTGTGACCAAATCCTTTTTTTTAATACATTCATTAAACAATAAGAAAAGGGGCTCTTCCAATACCTTCCAAAAGTGTTGGTAAAATTCAGTCGAAAGCCCATCTGGACCTGGACTCTTACCCTTTTTCATATATTGGAGAGCTGACAGTAATTCCTCCTTCTTAAGGTCAGAGTCACAAAGGTTTTTGAAGTCATTACTAATTAACGGAATAAAATCTTGAATGTCATTAGTAAATGATTTACAAAAGTCATAATTAAAGTTAGACTGATAAAGTTTTTCATAAAAAGAGCTGACACAATCTGAAATTAGTTTGGGATCCTTGCATAAGGTGTTGTTAATATATAATGCAGAAAAAGAATTTCTCTTAAAATTCCTTTTTTCAAGGGCAAAAAAATAGGCTGTATTCCTCTCTCCCTTTTCTATCCATCTAGCTCTTGAACGCAAAAAAGCTCCACTAGCCTTGCTAATATACAAGTCATCAAGTTTTAGTTTTAAGGACTGGAGCTCACTTTCCTGTGTTTGAGAGAGTGTCTGAACTTTCCAAAGAGTATCAATTTTGTTTAATAGTTCTGTTTCTATGCAATCTCTGTCTTTTTTGAATTCCTTACTTCTCCTAATAGCAAATTCTCTAGATTTGAATTTAAGTAACTCCCATTTAGATGCACAATCTGATTTCTCTGAATTAAAGATATTGGTGGCTAAAGTTGCAATATTTTTTGTCAAAATGTTATCTTCTAAGATAGAGTTGTTAAGTTTCCAATATCCACGGAGGCAGCTGGGTTTACAAACAGTCTGTAAAGACAACTCGATCAGAAGGTGATCTGAAAAGGGAGCATAATGATGGGAGATATCTTGAACATGTTGTAGCAGACTGGATGAGATAAGAAATAGGTCAATTCTCGATTTTAAAGACTTTGACGTATTCAAATGAATTACTATTAAAGTAGCGCCACGAATCAACTAAAGATAGATCTTTGCATAAGGAATCAATAATATTAGAGCTTTGAGAGTGGGGTCTTACTTTCAGGGACTTCATTAAAATCTCCCGCAATTATTAACTTCGCATTTGGGGTTGTTTTCAGCAATTGACATACAATAAGAGAAATGTCAGTGAAAAAGGAATTATTCATAGTGTGCGAGTTAAAGCCATAAATATTACAAATAACAAAGATGGCATTTTCTAATGTAACAGTTAGAATAACCCATCTGCCTTCAGGGGAGGACACAGAATTAACAATATCTCCTTTAAACTTATGAATTAAAATAAGAACACCAGCTGAATTATTTGACCCATGACTAAAATAAATCATGTCGCCCCACTGAGCTTTCCAAAATTTTGAATCAGAAGCAGCTGAATGAGTCTCTTGCAAGAAAATAAAATCTGCATTATAATGTCTACAAAACAGAAAAAGTGCTTTTCTTTTAATGTCATCTCTTAAGCCCCGCACATTTAAAGAAACAATGTTCAACTGGTTGAACTCCAGTTTGTCCATTAACAAATAGAAGTATGATAAAAATTAGAGGAAAAAGAAAGAACACACAACCACAAAGTGTATCGAACACCTAACTTTGAAGTTCTGTAACGCTGTTTCCTTTAAGAAGGATCACGGAATCAGTAGAATAAGGCCGAAAGCCCTTGGAAGAATGTCAACAATTTGAACTGGGCAAACATGTGCACAAAAAAGTCAATCGAACCTGACACGCGGTTAGAAACTTGTAGTCAGTTCACGGATGCTGTGCTGAATTGGCAGCGATTCTCTTGTTATTGATAACAGCAAAGGGACCGCTGAAACCGACCTTCTTTCCTTCCTTTCGTGCCGCCAGGACAGGGGGCCAAAGTTTATTTACTTTCAATGTCCGCTTTGGAGAGAGATTCCTTGACATAGAGAGCGTTCTCTCAGAGGTAGATAAAATTCTTAGCTTCCATCCATATGATGTCGCGGTACCTCCGTGTGGCGAATCGAATTACGATGTGTCATGGCGGGCCATCCGGCTGTTGTTTGCCTACATGATGGACCACATCCACCGCCTCCTCCAGCTTGTCTTTGATTCGCGGGACCACCCTGGCTAGATGATTGATGGTGATCATTCGGACATTTTCTTCCTCGCGTTCTTTCACACCAAGCAATTTCAAACACCATCTGCGGCTGTACCTTTCTAGCTCTTCTACTCTAGGCTTGAGAGAAACATTCTCCTGTTGCATATGTTGTATTGAAGCTTTGGCCTTACCGATCTTTTCGCCGTGAGTGGCAACATCTGAAAGGAGTCGATTGACGGTGTCAGACAAAAAGTTCACAGCCGCAGTTGTTATCTCAATGGAGCTCTCGATGTGAGTTATCTTTTGAAAGACTGCGTCTTGCTTGGAGTTTAGGGACTGAATAGCATCGAATATCTCAGTAAGCGATACAACACTATCAGCTTTTTTCTTTTTTCCTGGATGACTTTTGCTGGGTGTAGCAAGACATGTGTCGAAATCCTTTTCTTGTGATCTAAGTGAGGCTTCTCCGGATTCAGGCACAGAGACATCCATGGTTTGGTCGAGAGATTCACAAGACATCAGACTGTCCAAGTTCCACGTGGCACGCAGGTTCCTATTAACTCGTTTTTTGCCCATTAAACTCAAAGGCGGGTTCCAGCTTTTGTTTGACAGTTTTTAGCGAGTAAAATCATCCGCCATAGGAGCAAAGTAACGACTCGTTGACCAAAAAAAATTCTTTCTTAACCAGAACAGGATCGAATAACAGTTCTACTCAGCAAGACGGCATCTTGGCCTCCCTGATGCTTGATTTGTGATGTTATGTCAAATGCTCAAGTGAAGCGTCTACTCACGTGCAGCAGTGGTTGTTGCCAATTCGTTCCCGGGGATCAATACCCACTAATAAACGGTTAAATTTTCACTTTTCTTTGCCTACACATTTTTTTTGTTTTTGCGGCCGCAGTACATTATAATTGTAGCCCAAAAAAACACAACCCGCGTCTCCGTAATTTTTCCCACGACTCCTTTTTTAAAATAGCCCAATTGTGCGGGAAAACCGCGACCCTGGCAACTATGGAAACAGACGTGAGAGTTGCAAAAGGCGCGAATACTGACGGCTGCGACCATAGACAGTAAAAGAAATGGACACAGCGACCCCATAGACTTCAACGGAGACAAGTGAAGTCAATTAGAAGCACTCACTTCCTGATGGCTGAGCGTACTGCGCAGCCTCAGACTGAGCTTGACGACGTAGATGTGACGTGAGCAACCTGTCTGACAGTTGTAAGTCTTCTAGTAGTTGTGCAAAGTGAAATCTGAATCCCCGAATCTTGCAGAGACGGAGAGCGAGCAGGAGCAACTTTTGGTAAGTATTCTGATTCATTATTTTGTCATTTTGCATAGTATTTATTTATTTTAAAATTTAACGGCAGATTGCCTGCGAGCTTCTCCTCCTGTCTATACGGGTCTATGCAGTAATTTCTCTACTGTGCGACAGAGAGTCGCTTGGTTATGACGCAAACGTTAGCCTATTTTTACAAAAACGGCTTCTACGGGGCGATAGTGTAAGATACAAGGTAATGGAGCCTTTTATACATTGTCATGTTTCTTTAGAAATAAACAATGGACAAATGGAGTCTTTAAACGCCTCAGATGTAAAGTTATTCACTGTCAAAGTGACGCCAAAATGAATGGGAGTCAATGGAATGCTAACAGCAGGTGATGGCTTGGTTAGCAATGGCTGCCCCTATGGAAGGTACGCTTTCCGGGTGCTGGATTACCCCCTTGGCTGCGACTGCGAGACAGAAACGGAAAATACGCGTCATGCGTAAAGTCATTTAATAATAAAAGTGCTTGAGATTAAAAATAAAGCATGGTATAAAGCTGCTTCGAAACAACATGGATTGTGAAAAGAGCAATTCAAATAAAATGAATTGACTTGACCCTAAATAAAGATAGCATGAATTTGACATTGTTATGAAGCTTATGGCCTGCTAAAACATGTTAGAACAGGGGCCTGTACCATGAAGCCGGTTTCGCTGGCTAGCCAGGTAAGTTTCAGTTTAGATTGCGCCAATCCTGGGTTTTAGGTACCATGAAAGTGGCTTGGCTTTTAGCTGTGTTCATCGTCATAGTAACTTGCGCTCCACGGCTAACCTGCTCCGGAGCAGGTTATGTTCCAGATATTGGATGATGTTGGACCAATCAGCTGTGAGCAAAGTGACATGCAATAAAAAGAGTTTTGAATCTCATTGGCTCTCTCACAAGAAGTGAATCACACGTTCTCTGTGTTGAAAGGCATGTGATTGGCTGTTCACTGCTGATGTCACACTTTCATTTGCACGCGCTCCACAAACTCAGGATCAAAGCCTGAGTTGACAGAGAAAGCTGATGATCAGCATCATTGTACCAACAAAGCCGGATTGAATTGGTTTGGTTTTGTCAACTCAAAACTAATCCTGTAACCCTGAGTTTGTTAAACTACCATCATGGTACAGGCCCCAGGTGATTTCCCAAATGAAAACAGGGGACATTTCTTAGTTCAGTCGTAAAAATATAATTAAAATTCTTTAAAACGTATATACATTAAAACATAATTTTTTTAAATGACCGATGGTTTGGCTAAATAAGACCCTATTCCAAGGCTGGGATCGTGCAAAGCCTCTGAAGCCCTTTGAAGCCCTTTGAAACTGCATTGATTTGGACCTTCAACTCGTTGGTTGCCACTGAAGTCTATTATGTGGAGAAAAATCCTGGAATGTATTCCTCAAAAAACGTAATTTATTTTCGACTGAAGAAAGTAAGACATGAACATCTTGGATGAGATGCGGGTGAGTAAATTATCAGGAAATGTTAATTTTGAAGTGAACTAATCCTTTAATTACTTATGCTCATGTCGTTCCAAACCCATAAGACTTTCATTCATCTTCAGAATAAACAAATTAAGATTTTTTTTTATAAAATCTGAGAGCTTTCTGTCCCTCCATTGACAGCTATGCAACTACCACTTTGAAGCTTCAAAAAGTTCATAAAGAGATTGTAAAACGGATCCATATTGAGCAGTTTAGTCCAAAATGTTTTGACTCGATTGCTTTATAGGATGAACAGATTGAATTTAGGCTTTTATTCACATATAAACATTCATCAACTCACACATCAGTTGTGATAAATGGAAGCTCAAGCATTGTCGTGTTACGCAGCACATTTGAGCTTCCGCAAGAACCAATGAGGTTCATTCTCGTGTTACACCACACATTTGAGCTTCTGCAAGAACCAATGAGGTTCATTCTCGTGTTACACCAAGCATTTGAGCTTCTGCAAGAACCAATGAGGTTCATTCTCGTGTTACGCAGCACGTTTGAGCTTCAGCAAGAACCAATGAGGTTCATTCTCGTGTTACGCAGCACATTTGAGCTTCAGCGAGAACCAATAAGGTTCATTCTCGTGTTACACAGCACATTTGAGCTTCTGCAAGAACCAATGAGGTTCATTCTCGTGTTACACAGCACATTTGAGCTTCTGCAAGGAACAGTGAGGTTCATTCTCGTGTTGCGCAGCACGTTTGAGCTTCAGCAAGAACCAATGAGGTTCATTCTCATGTTGCGCAGCACGTTTGAGCTTCAGCAAGAACCAATGAGGTTCATTCTCATGTTACGCAGCACGTTTGAGCTTCTGCAAGAACCACTGAGGTTCATTCTCGTGTTACGCAGCATGTTTGAGCTTCTGCAAGAACCAATGAGGTTCATTCTCGTGTTACGCAGCACATTTGAGCTTCTGCAAGGGTTAGGGTTAGGGTTAGTTAGGGTTAGGGTTAGGTTAGGGTTAGGGTTAGGGTTAGGGTTAGGGTTAGGTTAGGGTTAGTTAGGGTTAGGGTTAGGGCAGGTTTAGGGTTTAGGGTTAGGGTTAGGGTTAGGTTAGGGTTAGGGTTAGGGTTAGGGCAGGGTTAGGGTTTAGGGTTAGGTCAGGGTTAGGGTTAGGTTAGGGTTAGAGTGGGTTAGGGTTAGGGATAGGGTTAGGGTTAGGGTTAGGGTTAGGGTTAGGTTAGGGTAAGGTTAGGGTTAGGGTTAGGGTTAGGGTTAGGTTAGGTTAGGGTTTAGGGTTTAGGGTTAGGTTAGGGTTAGAGTGGGTTAGGGTTAGAGTTAGGGTTAGAGTGGGTTAGGGTTAGGGTTAGGTTAGGGTAGGGTTAGGGTTAGGTTAGGTTAGGTTAGGGTTAGGTTAGGTTAGGTTAGGTTAGGTTAGGGTTAGGTTAGGCTAGGGTTAGGGTTAGGGTTAGGGCAGGGTTAGGGTTTAGGGTTAGGGTTAGGGATAGGGTTAGATTAGGGTTAGAGTGGGTTAGGGTTAGGGTTAGGGTTAGGTTAGGTTAGGTTAGGGTTAGGTTAGGTTAGGGTTAGGGTTAGGGTTAGGGTTAGGTTATGGTTAGAGTGGGTTAGGGTTAGGGTTAGGGTTAGATTAGGGTTAGAGTGGGTTAGGGTTAGGTTTAGGTTAGGTTAGGTTAGGGTAGGATTAGGGTTAGGTTAGGTTAGGTTGGGTTAGGTTAGGTTAGGTTAGGTTAGGTTAGGGTTAGGTTAGGTTAGGTTAGGGTTAGGGTTAGGTTAGGTTAGGTTAGGTTAGGTTAGGTTAGGGTTAGGGTTAGGTTAGGGTTAGGGTTATATTAGGGTTAGGGTTAGGGTTAGGGTTAGGTTAGGTTAGGTTAGGTTAGAGTTAGGGTTATGTTAGGGTTAGGGTCAGGGTTAGGGTTAGGTTAGGGTTAGGGTTCTCATGTTACACAGAACGTTTGAGCTTCTGCAAGAACCAATGAGGTTCATTCTCGTGTTACGCAGCACGTTTGAGCTTCTGCAAGAACCAATGAGGTTCATTCTCGTGTTATGCAGCATGTTTGAGCTTCTGCAAGAACCAATGAGGTTCATTCTCGTGTTACGCAGCACGTTTGAGCTTCTGCAGGAACCAGTGAGGTTTATTCTCATGTTACGCAGCACATTTGAGCTTCTGCAAGGGTTAGGGTTAGGGTTAGGTTAGGGTTGGGGTTAGGGTTAGGTTAAGTTAGGTTAAGTTAGGTTAGGTTACGGTTAGGTTAGGGTTAGGTTAGGGTTAGGGTTAGGGTTAGATTAGGGTTAGAGTGGGTTAGGGTTAGAGTGGGTTAGGGTTAGGGTTAGGTTAGGTTAGGTTAGGGTTAGGTTAGGTTAGGTTAGGTTAGGTTAGGGTTAGGGTTAGGGTTAGGGTTAGGTTAGGGTTAGGGTTAGGATAGGGTTAGAGTGGGTTAGGGTTAGGGTTAGATTAGGGTTAGAGTGGGTTAGGGTTAGGGTTAGGGTTAGGTTAGGTTAGGTTAGGTTAGGGTAGGGTTAGGTTAGGTTAGGTTAGGGTTAGGGTTAGGTTAGGGTTAGGTTAGGTTAGGGTTAGGTTAGGGTTAGGGTTAGGGTTAGGGTTAGTGTTAGGGTAGGGTTAGGGTTAGGGTTAGGGTAGGGTAGGGTAAGGTAAGGTAAGGTTAGGTTAGCGTTAGGGTTAGGGTTAGGGTTAGGGTAGGTTAGGGTTAGGGTTAGGGTTAGGGTTAGGTTAGGGTTAGGGTTAGGGTTAGGGTTAGGGTTATGTTAGGGTTAGTATTAGGGTAGGGTTAAGGTTAGGGTTAGGGTTAGGGTTAGGGTTAGGTTAGGGTTAGGGTTAGTGTTAGGGTTAGGTTAGGGTAGGGTTAGGGTTAGGCTTAGGGTTAGGTTAGGGTTAGGGTTAGGGTTAGGGTTAGGTTAGGTTAGGTTAGGGTTAGGGTTAGGTTAGGTTAGGTTAGGTTAGGTTAGGTTAGGTTAGGGTTAGGGTTAGGGTTAGGTTTAGGTTAGGGTTACGATTAGAGTTATGTTAGGGTTAGGTTAGGGTTAGGGTTCTCATGTTACACAGCACGTTTGAGCTTCTGCAAGAACCAACGAGGTTCATTCTCATGTTACACATGTTAGTGTTAGGGTCAGGTTAGGTTAGGTTAGGTTAGGGTTAGGGTTAGGGTTAGGTTAGAGTCAGTGTTAGGGTTAGGGTAGGGTAGGATAGGGTAGGGTTAGGGTTAGGTTAGGGTTAGAGTTGGTTAGGGTTAGGGTTAGAGTAGGTTTAGGGTTAGGGTTAGGTTAGGGTTAGGGTTAGGGTTAGGGTTAGGGTTAGGGTTAGGTTAGCGTTAGGGTTAGGGTTAGGGTTAGGGTTAGGGTAGGGTTAGGGTTAGGGTTATGTTAGGGTTAGGGTTAGGTTAGGGTTAGGGTTAGGGTTAAATTAGGGTTAGGGTTATGTTAGGGTTAGGGTTAGGGTTACGGTTACGGTTAGGATTAGGGTAGGGTTAGGGTTAGGGTTAGGGTTAGGGTTAGGGTTAGGGTTAGGTTAGGGTTAGGGTTAGGGTTATGTTAGGGTTAGGATTAG
>CM077198.1:3476961-3506961 GCA_039654625.1 Rhinogobio ventralis
GCTTCTGCAAGAACCAATGAGGTTCATTCTCGTGTTACGCAGCACGTTTGAGCTTCTGCAAGAACCAATGAGGTTCATTCTCGTGTTACGCAGCACGTTTGAGCTTCTGCAAGAACCAATGAGGTTCATTCTCATGTTACACATGTTGGTGTTAGGGTTATGTTAGGTTAGGGTTAGGGTTAGGGTTAGGGTTAGGGTTAGGGTTAGGTTAGAGTCAGTGTTAGGGTTAGGGTAGGGTAGGGTAGGGTTAGGGTTAGGTTAGGGTTAGAGTGGGTTAGGGTTAGGGTTAGAGTAGGTTTAGGGTTAGGGTTAGGGTTAGGGTTAGGGTTAGGATAGGGTTAGGGTTAGGGTTAGGGTTAGGTTAGGTTAGCGTTAGGGTTAGGGTAGGGTTAGGGTTAGGGTTAGGGTTAGGGTTAGGTTAGGTTTAGGGTTAAATTAGGGTTAGGGTTAGGGTTAGGGTTAGGGTTATGTTAGGGTTAGGGTTAGGGTTAGGGTAGGGTTAGAGTTAGGGTTAGGGTTAGGGTTAGGGTTAGGGTTAGGGTTAGAGTGGGTTAGGGTCAGGGTTAGGGTTAGGGTTAGGGTTAGGGTTAGGTTAGGTTAGGGTTAAATCAGGGTTAGGATTTTTGTAATTCCAATCAACAGGTCCCGGAGGCCCTGAAGACGGTTGTGCACGGTCCATCCTTTCCGCTGACCGCTTTGGAATAGTGTGGGATCAGGAGGAATCCCGCCATAAGCTCCCATTTGTTCTATTTTTGTTTAAAGGTGGTATTGTTTATTTATTTATTTGTTTCTCTATCTATTCTTTTATCTATGTATACATAATATATATATATATATATATATATATATATATATATATATATATATATATATATACATATATATATATATATATATATATATATATATACATATGTATGTATATTTTTGTTTTTTTCTCCCCATCTCTGTACAATCATGTGTAAAAAATGAATGAATGAAGAGAATTCCTATTCTGGTGTACCAGTGACCTCTAGTGTTGGAAAGTGTTTAGACCTTCTTTATAGATGTATAGGTAGGTTCATTTTTGTTGATTTTCTGTTGAGGTCATGGGTTGCTGGCCCCAGGTTCATATGGCCAGGGGTGATGTCCAGAGGGTTGTGAGGGGTAGGGTTAGGGTTAGAGAGGGGTCAAATGTCCAGGGGTATTGTCCAGAGGGTTGTGAGGGGTAGGGTTAGGGTTAGAGAGGGGTCAGATGTCCAGGGCTAATATCCAGAGGGTTGTGAGGGGTAGGGTTAGGGTTAGAGAGGGGTCAGATGTCCAGGGGTAATGTCCAGAGGGTTGTGAGGGGTAGGGTTAGGGTTAGAGAGGGGTCAGATGTCCAGGGGTATTGTCCAGAGGGTTGTGAGGGGTAGGGTTAGGGTTAGAGAGGGGTCAGATGTCCAGGGCTAATATCCAGAGGGTTGTGAGGGGTAGGTTTTAGGTGTAGAGAGGGGTCAGATGTCCAGGGGTAATGTCCAGAGGGTTGTGAGGGGTAGGGTTAGGGTTAGAGAGGGGTCAGATGTCCAGGGGTAATGTCCAGAGGGTTGTGAGGGGTAGGGTTAGGGTTAGAGAGGGGTCAGAATTGTCCAGAGGGTTGTGAGGGGTAGGGTTAGGGTTAGAGAGGGGTCAGATGTCCAGGGCTAATATCCAGAGGGTTGTGAGGGGTAGGTTTTAGGTGTAGAGAGGGGTCAGATGTCCAGGGGTAATGTCCAGAGGGTTGTGAGGGGTAGGGTTAGGGTTAGAGAGGGGTCAGATGTCCAGGGGTAATGTCCAGAGGGTTGTGAGGGGTAGGGTTAGGGTTAGAGAGGGGTCAGATGTCCAGGGGTATTGTCCAGAGGGTTGTGAGGGGTAATGTTAGGGTTAGAGAGGGGTCAGATGTCCAGGGCTAATATCCAGAGGGTTGTGAGGGGTAGGGTTAGGGTTAGAGAGGGGTCAGATGTCCAGGGGTAATGTCCAGAGGGTTGTGAGGGGTAGGGTTAGGGTTAGAGAGGGGTCAGATGTCCAGGGGTGATGTCCAGAGGGTTGTTAATTTAAATTTTCTTGAGAGATTTACAATTAGTTTGTTTTGTTCCCGTTTTGGACTCTCACAAATCAACAGTCCAAATGGGCTCTCCAGTGTTGTAGCATTGCCTTGGCCGTTAGGGTCTTCCAGTGTATCCCATCACTCTCCACCAAAAATTGTTCAATGGGGAGCGGCGGGATACAACTGGTATTTTTCTTTATGTGAGTGTTAAGGTGTTCAATCATAATTTGCTCGTAGAGTGGTAGTGTTCTAGCAAAATTGATCAGTGGAAAGAAAACTTCCGTGTTAGGAAGTCTCTTAGCAACAGCCTTTCGGGCCTTTTGCAGTTCAGTAATAGCCGCAATCCTATACCTCTGTTGCCTATTGTTAAAACCAAAGGATAGGATGATCTTTTCAGGCTGTACTGCAATTGTGGCTTTTTCAATTAGGTTGGCTGCATGCTGTAGTTTAGCTCCTGGGAAGCTGTCGACCTGTAGGTCGGGGCAATTGTAGGTCGGCAATTTGAATACGTTGGAGTCTCCGATTATGACATATTTTTTGTCCAATGTGAGACTCCAATCTGCCATTTTTTTGCCTGTGTTTATGTGTCTCGTGGGCCCGGTTGTGGGACCGTCATTGTCAGAAACTATAATCTGCACATTTGTGGTGTTTGTCTCATTTGTGGTGTACATTCCACTAATAGGTGCTAACACTGGGAGATTTTCTGTTCTCTCTTCATTATTAATGTGAGGGCCCTCTGGTGGAGCTGTCCCAGAGGGATCTTCTATTCTGACTTTTCTACCCCTATCTATGCGGGGTCTAAGAGGAATTTTGGCAAGTAAGGCCTGTCTGGGCCTTGGTTGAGGAGTGTGGTGTGAGGTGCTGGCTTCACATTGTGCCGGCTCAACTATCGTTCTTTGTGGAACATCAGAGCTTTGATGAGGTTCATTGTCCTCGAGAAATCTGGATAGAGGTGAGAGGCCCTGTATAGGTTCCTCTGAGTTTTCAGCGTAAAGAAAAACACTCAGTGGGGATGAGTGATCTGAGCCTCTGAAAACTGATTGCGTTAGAGGTGCAATGAGTTGGGGTGAACTTTCCCCATTATTGGGCTCTTCCTCAGAAGCATCTAGCTCTTCCATCCGTGCCCCCTCCTGGTGTGGTGAAGTATTTACATCCCGGCGTTGTGGTGCTTCACCAGAGATGGTGGGAGCATCGTCAGGAGGAACTATTTGGACTCTGCAGGGTCCAGCTGTTCTCTGTTTTCTTGGGGACGGAACTGGGGCCTGTATGGGCCTAAGTATCACCCTTGGGTCTAATGGATTGTATTCTTCTTCCTCATCAAAAGACCAGTCCCCACGTCGTTGTGGAGAGCTCACAGAGGTTAGTAATGTGGGTGATGTTTGGACCTCTATGTGCTGTACACCCTTTTTGGGGCGGACAGAGACTTGTGGTGGTATTAGAGAAGGAGGGCCCTGGAACAGAGTGGGGGGAGAGGTGGAAGAGGTAGAAGGCCTTGAAGCTGCTACTTGTGCATATGTTCGAGGGCTCGACGATTCCGTTTCGACCGGATTCACTGGATGTTGAGGGTGAGTCACAGTTTCTTCCTCGAATAGTTCAGCTGTGATAAGAGCTTCAGCCTGCTCCACAGTATCAGTGCTAACTTTGCCCCTGTAATTTTTCTCTGTCCAGGTTGAAGCCACTTCAAACGCCTGAGGCCAGTCTGCCTGGTCGGTTTGTTCACGGATTTTCTTCATGGTGGATTCAATCAGGTATTCGTAATGTTGTTCTAAAATTAATTGAGTTGTGTATGACCAGTTTTTTGCGTTGCCCTTCAGTAATTGGTTGACTTGTTCACATGGGAAGGCCGGTTTAACCGTATTGGCCAATAGGTTGGTCAGCCTCTGGAATGTGATGGGCTGGTTATCTTCGACTTTTGTTGTTACTTTTCCCAGGTGGTGAACCAATCTGATCAGTTGGTACATTAATTTAATGGTGTTTTTGAGTTTGGGAGGGGCTGGGATGAAATCTGTGTTCTGTTGTGTTGTTCTTTTTGTTGCGTGATTCTGTTTTCCCCGGCCTTGGGTTCTTTTCTGTGGGAAATTTTGTGTATTTTTATTATTTTTAAATCCATGGTTAAGTGAAGCTCTGTAGTGTGGGACCTGTTTGGGTCTCTGCTCCTCATAATATTCCTGTTCATTTTGGTGTTCAATTTTATTTCTGTTCTGAATGGTTTTATTTCTCTGATTGTGATGTTTTTGGATCTGTTTACTCTGAGGTCTGTATGGACCTTCTGCCTGACCTGATCGTTGAAGATTGCGCACCTCTCTATAAGGGCGATGTGAATCACTCAAAGATTTGAAGTGATTTGCATTGTATTTATTTTTATTTGGATCACGTGTGTATCTGTATGGATAACCGGATCCCTCATTCATTCTCTGCAAAAACCCTGTTTTTTGAGGGTCTGTGTTTTTAGGACGAGAGAAAAAATTATTATTCCTCCTTGTTCCATAGTTGGGTGTTGTATTTCTCTGCCTTGGGCGAGTATATGGTGCAGGACGCTGTCTTGCTCGTCCCCTAAGGCTTTCCATCATTTAACACACCAACAGAAAAATCAGAGAATGAGAAATAATCAGGATTTTTTATAAAGGAATGAGATTAAAGCAGAAATTGGAATGATAAAAGTGAAAATAATGGATATAAAGTGAAAATAATGGATTGAAAAATAAAATTAAAAGAAAAAATAGGAGAAAATAATTTTTTAAGGATCAGTTCAAGCCAAAACGCGACGTTTCGGTACAAATAGTACCTTCTTCAGGCTGGCTTGAACAATTTTATCAAAAATACCGGTATAGTATGGAGAAATACTGAATATAATAGCAGTTTGTAGAGAGTCGACCGTCCGTGGCTATAGTGGATCAGCGAGTGAGCCGCGGAGCCGTCCCGACCCTTTAAATAGCCTGCCCGTGTGGGCGTGGCCCGGTGCGAGCTTAAAAGTGCTAAAATAAGCCTTTACAATCTCGCAAAAAATCGGGAAAGTGATCGAACTGCTGTAGGGGATGTTTTGTGAGAAGATCCGATCCGAGATTAAAGTAAATTGGAGAGATTAAAGGTGTTTTGAGCGTATTTTGCTGTTTTGTTGGAGTGGGTGACGTCACTTTCGCGGAGAACGGAGTGGCATCCTTTGAAAATGCGTCCCGGTAGAGTTGTATGAATGGGTGACGTCACTGTTTCCGAAAATGGAATAGCATCTTTTGAAAATGCATCCTGTATCTGTCCCATACATTTGAACGAAAACAATGTTGTAAAAGTTTGTATCATACCAGAAAATATGAAATAAAGTCTCCAAAATATAAGAATATAACTGTTCCTTGTCCTTTTTATGGTTTTATACAATATAGTTTTAGATATGTGAATATATAATCCTTGTTGTATTGATTTACATGAAGTGTGTACATATATATACACACATAAACACACACACACACACACATATATACATACATTCACATACACGTATATATTGGTGTGTGCATTTTATCCTTATAGGATAGTGTTAATGAACCATTTATATGGTTTTACTCCAGGGAATGATTTTAATCATGAAGGGAGTTGTCTGGGTGAGTGCCCTTACTAGTGTGCTTAGGTGAAATAACCTGATTTTTCTTTTTTATTTAAGGAAAAAGTCAGTAGAGAAGTAAAAGAAGGATAGGAGGTCTGGGACGAGAATTCAACCCGATCCCAACCATTGCCAAAGTTCAGAGAGGGAGGCTCTGGCTGAGTTAGGATTTTTGTAATTCCAATCAACAGGTCCCGGAGGCCCTGAAGACGGTTGTGCACGGTCCATCCTTTCCGCTGACCGCTTTGGAATAGTGTGGGATCAGGAGGAATCCCGCCATAAGCTCCCATTTGTTCTATTTTTGTTTAAAGGTGGTATTGTTTATTTATTTATTTGTTTCTCTATCTATTCTTTTATCTATGTATACATAATATATATATATACATATATATATATATATATATATATATACATATATATATATATATATATATATATATATATATATATATATACACACGTATGTATATTTTTGTTTTTTTCTCCCCATCTCTGTACAATCATGTGTAAAAAATGAATGAATGAAGAGAATTCCTATTCTGGTGTACCAGTGACCTCTAGTGTTGGAAAGTGTTTAGACCTTCTTTATAGATGTATAGGTAGGTTCATTTTTGTTGATTTTCTGTTGAGGTCATGGGTTGCTGGCCCCAGGTTCATATGGCCAGGGGTGATGTCCAGAGGGTTGTGAGGGGTAGGGTTAGGGTTAGAGAGGGGTCAAATGTCCAGGGGTATTGTCCAGAGGGTTGTGAGGGGTAGGGTTAGGGTTAGAGAGGGGTCAGATGTCCAGGGCTAATATCCAGAGGGTTGTGAGGGGTAGGGTTAGGGTTAGAGAGGGGTCAGATGTCCAGGGGTAATGTCCAGAGGGTTGTGAGGGGTAGGGTTAGGGTTAGAGAGGGGTCAGATGTCCAGGGGTATTGTCCAGAGGGTTGTGAGGGGTAGGGTTAGGGTTAGAGAGGGGTCAGATGTCCAGGGCTAATATCCAGAGGGTTGTGAGGGGTAGGTTTTAGGTGTAGAGAGGGGTCAGATGTCCAGGGGTAATGTCCAGAGGGTTGTGAGGGGTAGGGTTAGGGTTAGAGAGGGGTCAGATGTCCAGGGGTAATGTCCAGAGGGTTGTGAGGGGTAGGGTTAGGGTTAGAGAGGGGTCAGAATTGTCCAGAGGGTTGTGAGGGGTAGGGTTAGGGTTAGAGAGGGGTCAGATGTCCAGGGCTAATATCCAGAGGGTTGTGAGGGGTAGGTTTTAGGTGTAGAGAGGGGTCAGATGTCCAGGGGTAATGTCCAGAGGGTTGTGAGGGGTAGGGTTAGGGTTAGAGAGGGGTCAGATGTCCAGGGGTAATGTCCAGAGGGTTGTGAGGGGTAGGGTTAGGGTTAGAGAGGGGTCAGATGTCCAGGGGTATTGTCCAGAGGGTTGTGAGGGGTAATGTTAGGGTTAGAGAGGGGTCAGATGTCCAGGGCTAATATCCAGAGGGTTGTGAGGGGTAGGGTTAGGGTTAGAGAGGGGTCAGATGTCCAGGGGTAATGTCCAGAGGGTTGTGAGGGGTAGGGTTAGGGTTAGAGAGGGGTCAGATGTCCAGGGGTGATGTCCAGAGGGTTGTTAATTTAAATTTTCTTGAGAGATTTACAATTAGTTTGTTTTGTTCCCGTTTTGGACTCTCACAAATCAACAGTCCAAATGGGCTCTCCAGTGTTGTAGCATTGCCTTGGCCGTTAGGGTCTTCCAGTGTATCCCATCACTCTCCACCAAAAATTGTTCAATGGGGAGCGGCGGGATACAACTGGTATTTTTCTTTATGTGAGTGTTAAGGTGTTCAATCATAATTTGCTCGTAGAGTGGTAGTGTTCTAGCAAAATTGATCAGTGGAAAGAAAACTTCCGTGTTAGGAAGTCTCTTAGCAACAGCCTTTCGGGCCTTTTGCAGTTCAGTAATAGCCGCAATCCTATACCTCTGTTGCCTATTGTTAAAACCAAAGGATAGGATGATCTTTTCAGGCTGTACTGCAATTGTGGCTTTTTCAATTAGGTTGGCTGCATGCTGTAGTTTAGCTCCTGGGAAGCTGTCGACCTGTAGGTCGGGGCAATTGTAGGTCGGCAATTTGAATACGTTGGAGTCTCCGATTATGACATATTTTTTGTCCAATGTGAGACTCCAATCTGCCATTTTTTTGCCTGTGTTTATGTGTCTCGTGGGCCCGGTTGTGGGACCGTCATTGTCAGAAACTATAATCTGCACATTTGTGGTGTTTGTCTCATTTGTGGTGTACATTCCACTAATAGGTGCTAACACTGGGAGATTTTCTGTTCTCTCTTCATTATTAATGTGAGGGCCCTCTGGTGGAGCTGTCCCAGAGGGATCTTCTATTCTGACTTTTCTACCCCTATCTATGCGGGGTCTAAGAGGAATTTTGGCAAGTAAGGCCTGTCTGGGCCTTGGTTGAGGAGTGTGGTGTGAGGTGCTGGCTTCACATTGTGCCGGCTCAACTATCGTTCTTTGTGGAACATCAGAGCTTTGATGAGGTTCATTGTCCTCGAGAAATCTGGATAGAGGTGAGAGGCCCTGTATAGGTTCCTCTGAGTTTTCAGCGTAAAGAAAAACACTCAGTGGGGATGAGTGATCTGAGCCTCTGAAAACTGATTGCGTTAGAGGTGCAATGAGTTGGGGTGAACTTTCCCCATTATTGGGCTCTTCCTCAGAAGCATCTAGCTCTTCCATCCGTGCCCCCTCCTGGTGTGGTGAAGTATTTACATCCCGGCGTTGTGGTGCTTCACCAGAGATGGTGGGAGCATCGTCAGGAGGAACTATTTGGACTCTGCAGGGTCCAGCTGTTCTCTGTTTTCTTGGGGACGGAACTGGGGCCTGTATGGGCCTAAGTATCACCCTTGGGTCTAATGGATTGTATTCTTCTTCCTCATCAAAAGACCAGTCCCCACGTCGTTGTGGAGAGCTCACAGAGGTTAGTAATGTGGGTGATGTTTGGACCTCTATGTGCTGTACACCCTTTTTGGGGCGGACAGAGACTTGTGGTGGTATTAGAGAAGGAGGGCCCTGGAACAGAGTGGGGGGAGAGGTGGAAGAGGTAGAAGGCCTTGAAGCTGCTACTTGTGCATATGTTCGAGGGCTCGACGATTCCGTTTCGACCGGATTCACTGGATGTTGAGGGTGAGTCACAGTTTCTTCCTCGAATAGTTCAGCTGTGATAAGAGCTTCAGCCTGCTCCACAGTATCAGTGCTAACTTTGCCCCTGTAATTTTTCTCTGTCCAGGTTGAAGCCACTTCAAACGCCTGAGGCCAGTCTGCCTGGTCGGTTTGTTCACGGATTTTCTTCATGGTGGATTCAATCAGGTATTCGTAATGTTGTTCTAAAATTAATTGAGTTGTGTATGACCAGTTTTTTGCGTTGCCCTTCAGTAATTGGTTGACTTGTTCACATGGGAAGGCCGGTTTAACCGTATTGGCCAATAGGTTGGTCAGCCTCTGGAATGTGATGGGCTGGTTATCTTCGACTTTTGTTGTTACTTTTCCCAGGTGGTGAACCAATCTGATCAGTTGGTACATTAATTTAATGGTGTTTTTGAGTTTGGGAGGGGCTGGGATGAAATCTGTGTTCTGTTGTGTTGTTCTTTTTGTTGCGTGATTCTGTTTTCCCCGGCCTTGGGTTCTTTTCTGTGGGAAATTTTGTGTATTTTTATTATTTTTAAATCCATGGTTAAGTGAAGCTCTGTAGTGTGGGACCTGTTTGGGTCTCTGCTCCTCATAATATTCCTGTTCATTTTGGTGTTCAATTTTATCTCTGTTCTGAATGGCCCCATTCCTTTGATTGTGATGTTTTTGGATCTGTTTAATCTGAGGTCTGTATGGACCTGCGGCAGATCTATGTGATTCATCAACGTGGGAGGGAGGTCTGTATGGACCTTCTGCCTGACCTGATCGTTGAAAATTGCGCACCTCTTTATTAGGGCGATGTGAATCATTCAGAGATTTGAAGTGATTTGCATTGTATTTATTTTTGTTTGGATCACATGTGTATCTGTATGGATCACAGGATCCCTCATTCATTCTCTGCACATATCCTGTTTTTTGAGGGTGTGTTTTCTTAAGACGAGAGGAAAATTTTTTATTCCTCCTCATTCCATAGTTGGGTGTTGCATTTCTCTGCCTTGGGCGAGTATATGGTGCAGGACGCTGTCTTGCTCGTCCCCTAAGGCTTTCCATCATTTAACACACCAACAGAAAAATCAGAGAATGAGAAATAATCAGGATTTTTTTTATAAAGGAATGAGATTAAAGCAGAAATTGGAATGATAAAAGTGAAAATAATGGATATAAAGTGAAAATAATGGATTGAAAAATAAAATTAAAAGAAAAAATAAGAGAAAATAATTTTTTAAGGATCAGTTCAAGCCAAAACGCGACGTTTCGGTACAAATAGTACCTTCTTCAGGCTGGCTTGAACAATTTTATCAAAAATACCGGTATAGTATGGAGAAATACTGAATATAATAGCAGTTTGTAGAGAGTCGACCGTCCGTGGCTATAGTGGATCAGCGAGTGAGCCGCGGAGCCGTCCCGACCCTTTAAATAGCCTGCCCGTGTGGGCGTGGCCCGGTGCGAGCTTAAAAGTGCTAAAATAAGCCTTTACAATCTCGCAAAAAATCGGGAAAGTGATCGAACTGCTGTAGGGGATGTTTTGTGAGATGATCCGATCCGAGATTAAAGTAAATTGGAGCGATTAAAGGTGTTTTAAGCGTATTTTTGCTGTTTTGTTGGAGTGGGTGACGTCACTTTCGCGGAGAACGGAGTGGCATCCTTTGAAAATGCGTCCCGGTAGAGTTGTATGAATGGGTGACGTCACTGTTTCCGAAAATGGAATAGCATCTTTTGAAAATGCATCCTGTATCTGTTCCATACATTTGAACGAAAATAATGTTGTAAAAGTTTGTATCAAACCAGAAAATATGAAATAAAGTCTCCAAAATATAAGAATATAACTGTTCATTGTCCTTTTTATGGTTTTATAAAATATAGTTTTAGATATGTGACTATATAATCCTTGTTGTATTGATTTACATGAAGTGTGTACATATATATACACACATACACACACATATATGCACATATATATATATATATATATATATATATACATATACACATACACACCCACATACACGCATATATTGGTGTGTGCATTTTATCCTTATAGGATAGTGTTAATTAACCATTTAAATGGTTTTACCCCAGGGAATGATTTTACTCATGAAGGGAGTTGTCTGGGTGAGTGCCCTTACTAGTGTGCTTAGGTGAAATAACCTGATTTTTCTTTTTTATTTAAAGAAAAAGTGAGTAGAGAAGTAAAAGAAGGATAGGAGGTCTGGGACGAGAATCCAACCCGATCCCAACCATTGCTAAAGTTCAGAGAGGGAGGCTCTGGCTGAGTTAGGATTATTGTAATTCCAATCAACAGGTCCCGGAGGTCCTGAAGACGGTTGTGCACTGTCCATCCTTTCCGCTGACCGCTTTGGAATAGTGTGGGATCAGGAGGAATCCCGCCATAAGCTCCCATTTGTTCTATTTTTGTTTAAAGGTGGTATTGTTTATTTATTTGTTTATCTATCTATTCTTTTATCTATGTATATATATATATATATATATATATATATATATATATATATATATATATACATGTATATGTACATTTTTGTTTTTTTCTCCCCATCTCTGTACAATCATGTGTAAAAAATGAATGAATGAAGAGAACCCCTATTCTGGTGCACCAGTGACCTCTAGTGTTGAAAAGTGTTTAGACCTTCTTTATAGATGTATAGGTAGGTTCATTTTTGTTGATTTTCTGTTGAGGTCATGAGTTGCTGGCCCCAGGTTCATATGGCCAGAGTTGATGTCCAGAGGGTTGTGAGGGGTAGGGTTAGGGTTAGAGAGGGGTCAGATGTCCAGGGGTAATGTCCAGAGGGTTGTGAGGGGTAGGGTTAGGGTTAGAGAGGGGTCAGATGTCCAGGGGTAATGTCCAGAGGGTTGTGAGGGGTAGGTTTTAGGTGTGGAGAGGGGTCAGATGTCCAGGGGTAATGTCCAGAGGGTGGTGAGGGGTAGGGTTAGGGTTAGAGAGGGGTCAGATGTCCAGGGGTAATGTCCAGAGGGTTGTGAGGGGTAGGGTTAGGGTTAGAGAGGGGTCAGATGTCCAGGGGTAATGTCCAGAGGGTTGTGAGGGGTAGGTTTTAGGTGTGGAGAGGGGTCAGATGTCCAGGGGTAATGTCCAGAGGGTGGTGAGGGGTAGGGTTAGGGTTAGAGAGGGGTCAGATGTCCAGGGGTAATGTCCAGAGGGTTGTGAGGGGTAGGGTTAGGGTTAGAGAGGGGTCAGATGTCCAGGGGTAATGTCCAGAGGGTTGTGAGGGGTAGGGTTAGGGTTAGAGAGGGGTCAGATGTCCAGGGGTAATGTCCAGAGGGTTGTGAGGGGTAGGTTTTAGGTGTGGAGAGGGGTCAGATGTCCAGGGGTAATGTCCAGAGGGTGGTGAGGGGTAGGGTTAGGGTTAGAGAGGGGTCAGATGTCCAGGGGTAATGTCCAGAGGGTTGTGAGGGGTAGGGTTAGGGTTAGAGAGGGGTCAGATGTCCAGGGGTAATGTCCAGAGGGTTGTGAGGGGTAGGTTTTAGGTGTGGAGAGGGGTCAGATGTCCAGGGGTAATGTCCAGAGGGTTGTGAGGGGTAGGGTTAGGGTTAGAGAGGGGTCAGATGTCCAGGGGTGATGTCCAGAGGGTTGTGAGGGGTAGGGTTAGGGTTAGAGAGGGGTCAGATGTCCAGGGGTAATGTCCAGAGGGTTGTGAGGGGTAGGGTTAGGGTTAGAGAGGGGTCAGATGTCCAGGGATAATGTCCAGGGGGTTGTGAGGGGTAGGTTTTAGGTGTAGAGAGGGGTCAGATGTCCAGGGGTGATGTCCAGAGGGTTGTGAGGGGTAGGGTTAGGGTTAGAGAGGGGTCAGATGTCCAGGGGTAATGTCCAGAGGGTTGTGAGGGGTAGGGTTAGGGTTAGAGAGGGGTCAGATGTCCAGGGGTAATGTCCAGAGGGTTGTGAGGGGTAGGGTTAGGGTTAGAGAGGGGTCAGATGTCCAGGGGTAATGTCCAGAGTGTTGTGAGGGGTAGGTTTTAGGTGTAGAGAGGGGTCAGATGTCCAGGGGTGATGTCCAGAGGGTTGTGAGGGGTAGGGTTAGGGTTAGAGAGGGGTCAGATGTCCAGGGGTAATGTCCAGAGGGTTGTGAGGGGTAGGGTTAGGGTTAGAGAGGGGTCAGATGTCCAGGGGTAATGTCCAGAGGGTTGTGAGGGGTAGGGTTAGGGTTAGAGAGGGGTCAGATGTCCAGGGGTAATGTCCAGAGGGTTGTGAGGGGTAGGTTTTAGGTGTGGAGAGGGGTCAGATGTCCAGGGGTAATGTCCAGAGGGTGGTGAGGGGTAGGGTTAGGGTTAGAGAGGGGTCAGATGTCCAGGGGTAATGTCCAGAGGGTTGTGAGGGGTAGGGTTAGGGTTAGAGAGGGGTCAGATGTCCAGGGGTAATGTCCAGAGGGTTGTGAGGGGTAGGTTTTAGGTGTGGAGAGGGGTCAGATGTCCAGGGGTAATGTCCAGAGGGTTGTGAGGGGTAGGGTTAGGGTTAGAGAGGGGTCAGATGTCCAGGGGTGATGTCCAGAGGGTTGTGAGGGGTAGGGTTAGGGTTAGAGAGGGGTCAGATGTCTAGGGGTAATGTCCAGAGGGTTGTGAGGGGTAGGGTTAGGGTTAGAGAGGGGTCAGATGTCCAGGGGTGATGTCCAGAGGGTTGTGAGGGGTAGGGTTAGGGTTAGAGAGGGGTCAGATGTCCAGGGGTGATGTCCAGAGGGTTGTGAGGGGTAGGGTTAGGGTTAGAGAGGGGTCAGATGTCCAGGGGTAATGTCCAGAGGGTTGTGAGGGGTAGGGTTAGGGTTAGAGAGGGGTCAGATGTCCAGGGGTAATGTCCAGAGGGTTGTGAGGGGTAGGGTTAGGGTTAGAGAGGGGTCAGATGTCCAGGGGTAATGTCCAGAGGGTTGTGAGGGGTAGGGTTAGGGTTAGAGAGGGGTCAGATGTCCAGGGGTAATGTCCAGAGGGTTGTGAGGGGTAGGGTTAGGGTTAGAGAGGGGTCAGATGTCCAGGGGTAATGTCCAGAGGGTTGTGAGGGGTAGGGTTAGGGTTAGAGAGGGGTCAGATGTCCAAGGGTGATGTCCAGAGGGTTGGGATGGGTAGGTTTTCGGGTTGAGAGGTGTCAGCCGTTGAGATTTTGACCACATCAATCCACATGGCGATTTCAGGTTTCGTTCAGTCCTCTGGGGAAGCGTGTGTCTAAACGTTTGATCCATAATGCCTCTGCTTTGAGACGGTCACTGAGAGACCAGGATGGGTTGGCCTGTAAGCCTGTGACCCTTAAGGCCATCAGACCATGCAGCAAGAAATGCTGCACCACGTGTCTGCGTTTTTCTATTTTGTGTGTGATGTTGTGTGCGTGCTGATATATGCGTACCCTTAATTCATTTTTGGTCTGACCAACATATTGTTTGTGACACCTGGTGCAATACAATAGATAAACGCAGTTCTGGGTTTCATGGGACAGGGATCTGGGAAGTTGAAATACTTTCTTAGAGAATCTACTAACTACCAATTGTGCTGGAGTGTAGTATTTGCATTTTCCAACACGGCCCTTTGGCGGTGCCGTGTAAATTTTACTCTGTACTAATTTATCCAGCAAGTTAGTGTTCCTTCTGTATGCCGCTATTGGCTTATGTTTTTTTAGATAGTTAGTGGATTCTAGGAATTTTTGGAAATTGGCTTTGAGCTCCAAATTCAGTTGTGTGCTTTGTGGTGAGAAATGGGCCACCAGAGGGAGAATTTTGTCTCTGGGGTCTGTGTTTTCCTCAGGAGGGACCCGTGGTCTATTAAAGGTTTTTAAGATTCTCCTGAGGAAAGAACGAGAGTATCCCCTGTGTTTGAGGGCCGTAAAGAGAGTTCTGACAGCTGAATGAAAGGAGTCCGGTTGTGTACAGATTCTTTTGAATCTGAGTAATTGGGATTTTATAATTCCCTTGAAAGTGTGCTTTGGATGAAAACTTTTTTTATGTAATAGTGAATGTGTGTCCGTCTCCTTAAAATAAACTCGGAAATCCAGAAAGCCTGTTTCCAAAAATCCAGGGCCCTTATAGGAAACCACGTCCAGAAAATTGACCTCTTTAAGGTCAAATGTGTATTTGATTTTGATGGACTTTTGGTGTATGTTCAGGTGGTCAGTGAAGGTAACAAAATCATCCTTGGAATGTGTCCATATCCCCCATATGTCGTCTAGGAACCTATAGTACGCATACGGTTTCTTAATAGCTGAGGTCAAAGCTGATTGTTCCCAGTCAGCCATGAATATGTTTGCATATGAGGGTGCAAATTTCTTGCCCATTGCAGTCCCTTTAGTCTGCAGATAAAATTTGGAATCGAATTCAAAGTCGTTTCTTGTTAGATTAATTTCCAACAATTTAAGAATATATTGGTCTGGTCTTTTGGGGTCTGGATATTTATCCATGGATTTTTTTACAGCTTTGAGGCCTACCTCAGTTTCTATGTTTGTATATAAGCTATCTATATCTATGGTGAAGAGAAATGCATCTTTAGGAATTTTAAGTTTTTTAATTTTAGATATGAAATCATAAGTATCCTTTAGGTAACTAGGGTGACGTATAGATATCGGGTTCAAAAAATATTCTATATATTCAGCTGTAAAGTATGTTTCGCTATTGCAATCGGATACTATAGGTCTCCCCGGAGGAATTTCTCCGGGAATACTCCATTTATCCTGCTCCTTATGGATTTTAGGTAATAAATAAAATCTTCGGGGTCTGGGGGGGTCCTCCCCTAATAGGTATTTTTTCTGTGCCCCGCTGATTATCTTTTTATCAAGCATTTCATTTAATATCTCTTCTACCATAATTCTAGTTTGTGGGTATATTGGTTTTTCTAGTGTGCAATAGTGTTCCTTCACTGCCAGCTGTCTCTGTCCTTCCCAAATATATTGTGTTTTATCCATTATAATTGTTGCATTCCCCTTATCAGCAGGTTTTATAATAATATCTCTATTTCTTTGTAATTCTAACAGAGCTTTCTTTTCTCCCCTTGTCAGGTTCTCTGGTGTTTTTAGGCCCCAATTTAGGTGCTTATATGCATAGTAATCAGCTCTGATTATCTGTGTGATCTGCTTTGGTAGGCTGGATAAGGCTGGAGTCCAGTCTGAAGCTCCGGTGAAGGGAACTTTTTGTTTTTCAATCTTTTTCCCTTCAAAGAAGGTTTCCAGTTGGATTCTTCGGTGATAGGCCTGCATGTTCTTTAATAGTTGAATTTTTTGGGTTTTAACTCCCATAGGTGTGGGGATAAAAGATAGACCTTTAAGTAGAATCGCATGTTGTTCCTTAGATAATTTAAATTTTCTTGAGAGATTTACAATTAGTTTGTTTTGTTCCTGTTTTGGACTCTCATAAATTAACAGTTTAAATGGGTTCTCCAGTGTTGTAGCATTGCCTTGGCTGTTAGGGCCTTCCAGTGTATCCCATCACTCTCCACCAAAAATTGTTCAATGGGGAGCGGTGGGATACAACTGGTATTTTTCTTTATGTGAGTGTTCAGGTGTTCAATCATAATTTGCTCGTAGAGTGGTAGTGTTCTGGCAAAATTGATCATTGGAAAGAAAACTTCCGTGTTAGGAAGTCTCTTAGCAACAGCCTTGCGGGCCTTTTGCAGTTCAGTAATAGCCGCAATCCTATACCTCTGTTGCCTATTGTTAAAACCAAAGGATAGGATGATCTTTTCAGGCTGTACTGCAATTGTGGCTTTTTCAATTAGGTTGGCTGCATGCTGTAGTTTAGCTCCTGGGAAGCTGTCGACCTGTAGGTCGGGGCAATTGTAGGTCGGCAATCTGGATACGTTGGAGTCTCCGATTATGACATATTTTTTGTCCAATGTGAGACTCCAATCTGCCATTTTTTTGCCCGTGTTTATGTGTCTCGTGGGCCCGGTTATGGGACCGTCATGGTCAGGAACTATAATCTGCCCATTTGTGGTGTTCATTCTACTAATAGGTGCTAACACTGGGAGATTTTCTGTTCTCTCTTCATTATTAATATAAGGGCCCTCTGGTTGAGCTGTCCCAGAGGGATCTTCTATTCTGACTTTTCTACCCGTATCTATGCGGGGTCTAAGAGGAATTTTTGCAAGTAAGGCCTGTCTGGGCCTTGGTTGAGGAGTGTGGTGTGAGGTGCTGGCTTCACATTGTTCAGGCTCCACTATCGTTCTTTGTGGAACATCAGAGCTTTGATGAGGTTCATTGTCCTCGAGAAATCTGGATAGAGGTGAGAGGCCCTGTATAGGTTCCTCGTAAAGAGAAACACTCAGTGGGGATGAGTGATCTGAGCCTCTGAAAACTGATTGCGTTAGAGGTGCAATAAGTAGGGGTGAGCTTTTCTCATTATTGGGTTCTTGCTCAGAAGCATTTGGCTCTTCCATCTGTGCCCCCTCCTGGTGTGGTGAAGCATTTACATCCCGGCGTTGTGGTGCTTCACCAGAGATGGTGGGAGCATCGTCAGGAGGAACTATTTGGACTCTGCGGGGTCCAGCTGTTCTCTGTTTTCTTGGGGACGGAACTGGGGCCTGTATGGGCCTAAGTATCACCCTTGGGTCTAATGGATTGTGTTGCTCCTCTTCCTCATCAAAAGACCAGTCCCCACGTCGTTGTGGAGAGCTCACAGAGGTTAATAATGTGGGTGATGTTTGGACCTCTATGTGCTGTACACCCTTTTTGGGGCGGACAGAGACTTGTGGTGGTATTAGAGAAGGAGGGCCCTGGAACAGAGTGGGGGGAGAGGTGGAAGAAGTAGAAGGCCTTGAAGCTGCTACTTGTGCATATGTTCGAGGGTTCGACGATTCCATATCGACCGGATTCACTGGATGTTGAGGGTGAGTCACAGTTTCTTCCTCGAATAGTTCAGCTGTGATAAGAGCTTCAGCCTGCTCCACAGTATCAGTGCTAACTTTGCCCCTGTAATTTTTCTCTGTCCAGGTTGAAGCCACTTCAAACGCCTGAGGCCAATCTGCCTGGTCGGTTTGTTCACGGATTTTCTTCATGGTGGATTCAATCAGGTATTCGTAATGTTGTTCTAAGATTAATTGAGTTGTGTATGACCAGTTTTTTGCGTTGCCCTTCAGTAGTTGATTGACTTGTTCACATGGGAAGGCCGGTTTAATCGTATTGGCTAATAGGTTGGTCAGCCTCTGGAATGTGATGGGCTGGTTATCTTCAACTTTTGTTGTTATTTTTCCCAGGTGGTGAACAAGTCTGATCAGTTGGTACATTAATTTAATGGTGTTTTTGAGTTTGGGAGGGGCTGGGATGAAATCTGTATTCTGTTGTGTTGTTCTTTTTGTTGCGTGATTCTGTTTTCCCCGGCCTTGGGTTCTTTTCTGTGGGAATTTTTTTGTATTTTTATTTTTAAATCCTTGTGGCCCCCTGTATGTAGATACATCCACCCTGTTGAATCTACCACCATAATTGTTAAAGGAGAGGACATTTCCACCACGGTTAAGTGAAGCTCTGCAGTGTGGGACCTGTTTGGGTCTCTGCTCCTCATAATATTCCTGTTCATTTTGGTGTTCAATTTTATCTCTGTTCTGAATGGCCCCATTCCTTTGATTGTGATGTTTTTGGATCTGTTTAATCTGAGGTCTGTATGGACCTGCGGCAGATCTATGTGATTCATCAACGTGGGAGGGAGGTCTGTATGGACCTTCTGCCTGACCTGATCGTTGAAAATTGCGCACCTCTTTATTAGGGCGATGTGAATCATTCAGAGATTTGAAGTGATTTGCATTGTATTTATTTTTGTTTGGATCACATGTGTATCTGTATGGATCACAGGATCCCTCATTCATTCTCTGCACATATCCTGTTTTTTGAGGGTGTGTTTTCTTAAGACGAGAGGAAAATTTTTTATTCCTCCTCATTCCATAGTTGGGTGTTGCATTTCTCTGCCTTGGGCGAGTATATGGTGCAGGACGCTGTCTTGCTCGTCCCCTAAGGCTTTCCATCATTTAACACACCAACAGAAAAATCAGAGAATGAGAAATAATCAGGATTTTTTTTATAAAGGAATGAGATTAAAGCAGAAATTGGAATGATAAAAGTGAAAATAATGGATATAAAGTGAAAATAATGGATTGAAAAATAAAATTTAAAGAAAAAATAAGAGAAAATAATTTTTTAAGGATCAGTTCAAGCCAAAACGCGACGTTTCGGTACAAATAGTACCTTCTTCAGGCTGGCTTGAACAATTTTATCAAAAATACCGGTATAGTATGGAGAAATACTGAATATAATAGCAGTTTGTAGAGAGTCGACCGTCCGTGGCTATAGTGGATCAGCGAGTGAGCCGCGGAGCCGTCCCGACCCTTTAAATAGCCTGCCCGTGTGGGCGTGGCCCGGTGCGAGCTTAAAAGTGCTAAAATAAGCCTTTACAATCTCGCAAAAAATCGGGAAAGTGATCGAACTGCTGTAGGGGATGTTTTGTGAGATGATCCGATCCGAGATTAAAGTAAATTGGAGCGATTAAAGGTGTTTTAAGCGTATTTTTGCTGTTTTGTTGGAGTGGGTGACGTCACTTTCGCGGAGAACGGAGTGGCATCCTTTGAAAATGCGTCCCGGTAGAGTTGTATGAATGGGTGACGTCACTGTTTCCGAAAATGGAATAGCATCTTTTGAAAATGCATCCTGTATCTGTTCCATACATTTGAACGAAAATAATGTTGTAAAAGTTTGTATCAAACCAGAAAATATGAAATAAAGTCTCCAAAATATAAGAATATAACTGTTCATTGTCCTTTTTATGGTTTTATAAAATATAGTTTTAGATATGTGACTATATAATCCTTGTTGTATTGATTTACATGAAGTGTGTACATATATATACACACATACACACACATATATGCACATATATATATATATATATATATATATATACATATACACATACACACCCACATACACGCATATATTGGTGTGTGCATTTTATCCTTATAGGATAGTGTTAATTAACCATTTAAATGGTTTTACCCCAGGGAATGATTTTACTCATGAAGGGAGTTGTCTGGGTGAGTGCCCTTACTAGTGTGCTTAGGTGAAATAACCTGATTTTTCTTTTTTATTTAAAGAAAAAGTGAGTAGAGAAGTAAAAGAAGGATAGGAGGTCTGGGACGAGAATCCAACCCGATCCCAACCATTGCTAAAGTTCAGAGAGGGAGGCTCTGGCTGAGTTAGGATTATTGTAATTCCAATCAACAGGTCCCGGAGGTCCTGAAGACGGTTGTGCACTGTCCATCCTTTCCGCTGACCGCTTTGGAATAGTGTGGGATCAGGAGGAATCCCGCCATAAGCTCCCATTTGTTCTATTTTTGTTTAAAGGTGGTATTGTTTATTTATTTGTTTATCTATCTATTCTTTTATCTATGTATATATATATATATATATATATATATATATATATATATATATATATATATACATGTATATGTACATTTTTGTTTTTTTCTCCCCATCTCTGTACAATCATGTGTAAAAAATGAATGAATGAAGAGAACCCCTATTCTGGTGCACCAGTGACCTCTAGTGTTGAAAAGTGTTTAGACCTTCTTTATAGATGTATAGGTAGGTTCATTTTTGTTGATTTTCTGTTGAGGTCATGAGTTGCTGGCCCCAGGTTCATATGGCCAGAGTTGATGTCCAGAGGGTTGTGAGGGGTAGGGTTAGGGTTAGAGAGGGGTCAGATGTCCAGGGGTAATGTCCAGAGGGTTGTGAGGGGTAGGGTTAGGGTTAGAGAGGGGTCAGATGTCCAGGGGTAATGTCCAGAGGGTTGTGAGGGGTAGGTTTTAGGTGTGGAGAGGGGTCAGATGTCCAGGGGTAATGTCCAGAGGGTGGTGAGGGGTAGGGTTAGGGTTAGAGAGGGGTCAGATGTCCAGGGGTAATGTCCAGAGGGTTGTGAGGGGTAGGGTTAGGGTTAGAGAGGGGTCAGATGTCCAGGGGTAATGTCCAGAGGGTTGTGAGGGGTAGGTTTTAGGTGTGGAGAGGGGTCAGATGTCCAGGGGTAATGTCCAGAGGGTGGTGAGGGGTAGGGTTAGGGTTAGAGAGGGGTCAGATGTCCAGGGGTAATGTCCAGAGGGTTGTGAGGGGTAGGGTTAGGGTTAGAGAGGGGTCAGATGTCCAGGGGTAATGTCCAGAGGGTTGTGAGGGGTAGGGTTAGGGTTAGAGAGGGGTCAGATGTCCAGGGGTAATGTCCAGAGGGTTGTGAGGGGTAGGTTTTAGGTGTGGAGAGGGGTCAGATGTCCAGGGGTAATGTCCAGAGGGTGGTGAGGGGTAGGGTTAGGGTTAGAGAGGGGTCAGATGTCCAGGGGTAATGTCCAGAGGGTTGTGAGGGGTAGGGTTAGGGTTAGAGAGGGGTCAGATGTCCAGGGGTAATGTCCAGAGGGTTGTGAGGGGTAGGTTTTAGGTGTGGAGAGGGGTCAGATGTCCAGGGGTAATGTCCAGAGGGTTGTGAGGGGTAGGGTTAGGGTTAGAGAGGGGTCAGATGTCCAGGGGTGATGTCCAGAGGGTTGTGAGGGGTAGGGTTAGGGTTAGAGAGGGGTCAGATGTCCAGGGGTAATGTCCAGAGGGTTGTGAGGGGTAGGGTTAGGGTTAGAGAGGGGTCAGATGTCCAGGGATAATGTCCAGGGGGTTGTGAGGGGTAGGTTTTAGGTGTAGAGAGGGGTCAGATGTCCAGGGGTGATGTCCAGAGGGTTGTGAGGGGTAGGGTTAGGGTTAGAGAGGGGTCAGATGTCCAGGGGTAATGTCCAGAGGGTTGTGAGGGGTAGGGTTAGGGTTAGAGAGGGGTCAGATGTCCAGGGGTAATGTCCAGAGGGTTGTGAGGGGTAGGGTTAGGGTTAGAGAGGGGTCAGATGTCCAGGGGTAATGTCCAGAGTGTTGTGAGGGGTAGGTTTTAGGTGTAGAGAGGGGTCAGATGTCCAGGGGTGATGTCCAGAGGGTTGTGAGGGGTAGGGTTAGGGTTAGAGAGGGGTCAGATGTCCAGGGGTAATGTCCAGAGGGTTGTGAGGGGTAGGGTTAGGGTTAGAGAGGGGTCAGATGTCCAGGGGTAATGTCCAGAGGGTTGTGAGGGGTAGGGTTAGGGTTAGAGAGGGGTCAGATGTCCAGGGGTAATGTCCAGAGGGTTGTGAGGGGTAGGTTTTAGGTGTGGAGAGGGGTCAGATGTCCAGGGGTAATGTCCAGAGGGTGGTGAGGGGTAGGGTTAGGGTTAGAGAGGGGTCAGATGTCCAGGGGTAATGTCCAGAGGGTTGTGAGGGGTAGGGTTAGGGTTAGAGAGGGGTCAGATGTCCAGGGGTAATGTCCAGAGGGTTGTGAGGGGTAGGTTTTAGGTGTGGAGAGGGGTCAGATGTCCAGGGGTAATGTCCAGAGGGTTGTGAGGGGTAGGGTTAGGGTTAGAGAGGGGTCAGATGTCCAGGGGTGATGTCCAGAGGGTTGTGAGGGGTAGGGTTAGGGTTAGAGAGGGGTCAGATGTCTAGGGGTAATGTCCAGAGGGTTGTGAGGGGTAGGGTTAGGGTTAGAGAGGGGTCAGATGTCCAGGGGTGATGTCCAGAGGGTTGTGAGGGGTAGGGTTAGGGTTAGAGAGGGGTCAGATGTCCAGGGGTGATGTCCAGAGGGTTGTGAGGGGTAGGGTTAGGGTTAGAGAGGGGTCAGATGTCCAGGGGTAATGTCCAGAGGGTTGTGAGGGGTAGGGTTAGGGTTAGAGAGGGGTCAGATGTCCAGGGGTAATGTCCAGAGGGTTGTGAGGGGTAGGGTTAGGGTTAGAGAGGGGTCAGATGTCCAGGGGTAATGTCCAGAGGGTTGTGAGGGGTAGGGTTAGGGTTAGAGAGGGGTCAGATGTCCAGGGGTAATGTCCAGAGGGTTGTGAGGGGTAGGGTTAGGGTTAGAGAGGGGTCAGATGTCCAGGGGTAATGTCCAGAGGGTTGTGAGGGGTAGGGTTAGGGTTAGAGAGGGGTCAGATGTCCAAGGGTGATGTCCAGAGGGTTGGGATGGGTAGGTTTTCGGGTTGAGAGGTGTCAGCCGTTGAGATTTTGACCACATCAATCCACATGGCGATTTCAGGTTTCGTTCAGTCCTCTGGGGAAGCGTGTGTCTAAACGTTTGATCCATAATGCCTCTGCTTTGAGACGGTCACTGAGAGACCAGGATGGGTTGGCCTGTAAGCCTGTGACCCTTAAGGCCATCAGACCATGCAGCAAGAAATGCTGCACCACGTGTCTGCGTTTTTCTATTTTGTGTGTGATGTTGTGTGCGTGCTGATATATGCGTACCCTTAATTCATTTTTGGTCTGACCAACATATTGTTTGTGACACCTGGTGCAATACAATAGATAAACGCAGTTCTGGGTTTCATGGGACAGGGATCTGGGAAGTTGAAATACTTTCTTAGAGAATCTACTAACTACCAATTGTGCTGGAGTGTAGTATTTGCATTTTCCAACACGGCCCTTTGGCGGTGCCGTGTAAATTTTACTCTGTACTAATTTATCCAGCAAGTTAGTGTTCCTTCTGTATGCCGCTATTGGCTTATGTTTTTTTAGATAGTTAGTGGATTCTAGGAATTTTTGGAAATTGGCTTTGAGCTCCAAATTCAGTTGTGTGCTTTGTGGTGAGAAATGGGCCACCAGAGGGAGAATTTTGTCTCTGGGGTCTGTGTTTTCCTCAGGAGGGACCCGTGGTCTATTAAAGGTTTTTAAGATTCTCCTGAGGAAAGAACGAGAGTATCCCCTGTGTTTGAGGGCCGTAAAGAGAGTTCTGACAGCTGAATGAAAGGAGTCCGGTTGTGTACAGATTCTTTTGAATCTGAGTAATTGGGATTTTATAATTCCCTTGAAAGTGTGCTTTGGATGAAAACTTTTTTTATGTAATAGTGAATGTGTGTCCGTCTCCTTAAAATAAACTCGGAAATCCAGAAAGCCTGTTTCCAAAAATCCAGGGCCCTTATAGGAAACCACGTCCAGAAAATTGACCTCTTTAAGGTCAAATGTGTATTTGATTTTGATGGACTTTTGGTGTATGTTCAGGTGGTCAGTGAAGGTAACAAAATCATCCTTGGAATGTGTCCATATCCCCCATATGTCGTCTAGGAACCTATAGTACGCATACGGTTTCTTAATAGCTGAGGTCAAAGCTGATTGTTCCCAGTCAGCCATGAATATGTTTGCATATGAGGGTGCAAATTTCTTGCCCATTGCAGTCCCTTTAGTCTGCAGATAAAATTTGGAATCGAATTCAAAGTCGTTTCTTGTTAGATTAATTTCCAACAATTTAAGAATATATTGGTCTGGTCTTTTGGGGTCTGGATATTTATCCATGGATTTTTTTACAGCTTTGAGGCCTACCTCAGTTTCTATGTTTGTATATAAGCTATCTATATCTATGGTGAAGAGAAATGCATCTTTAGGAATTTTAAGTTTTTTAATTTTAGATATGAAATCATAAGTATCCTTTAGGTAACTAGGGTGACGTATAGATATCGGGTTCAAAAAATATTCTATATATTCAGCTGTAAAGTATGTTTCGCTATTGCAATCGGATACTATAGGTCTCCCCGGAGGAATTTCTCCGGGAATACTCCATTTATCCTGCTCCTTATGGATTTTAGGTAATAAATAAAATCTTCGGGGTCTGGGGGGGTCCTCCCCTAATAGGTATTTTTTCTGTGCCCCGCTGATTATCTTTTTATCAAGCATTTCATTTAATATCTCTTCTACCATAATTCTAGTTTGTGGGTATATTGGTTTTTCTAGTGTGCAATAGTGTTCCTTCACTGCCAGCTGTCTCTGTCCTTCCCAAATATATTGTGTTTTATCCATTATAATTGTTGCATTCCCCTTATCAGCAGGTTTTATAATAATATCTCTATTTCTTTGTAATTCTAACAGAGCTTTCTTTTCTCCCCTTGTCAGGTTCTCTGGTGTTTTTAGGCCCCAATTTAGGTGCTTATATGCATAGTAATCAGCTCTGATTATCTGTGTGATCTGCTTTGGTAGGCTGGATAAGGCTGGAGTCCAGTCTGAAGCTCCGGTGAAGGGAACTTTTTGTTTTTCAATCTTTTTCCCTTCAAAGAAGGTTTCCAGTTGGATTCTTCGGTGATAGGCCTGCATGTTCTTTAATAGTTGAATTTTTTGGGTTTTAACTCCCATAGGTGTGGGGATAAAAGATAGACCTTTAAGTAGAATCGCATGTTGTTCCTTAGATAATTTAAATTTTCTTGAGAGATTTACAATTAGTTTGTTTTGTTCCTGTTTTGGACTCTCATAAATTAACAGTTTAAATGGGTTCTCCAGTGTTGTAGCATTGCCTTGGCTGTTAGGGCCTTCCAGTGTATCCCATCACTCTCCACCAAAAATTGTTCAATGGGGAGCGGTGGGATACAACTGGTATTTTTCTTTATGTGAGTGTTCAGGTGTTCAATCATAATTTGCTCGTAGAGTGGTAGTGTTCTGGCAAAATTGATCATTGGAAAGAAAACTTCCGTGTTAGGAAGTCTCTTAGCAACAGCCTTGCGGGCCTTTTGCAGTTCAGTAATAGCCGCAATCCTATACCTCTGTTGCCTATTGTTAAAACCAAAGGATAGGATGATCTTTTCAGGCTGTACTGCAATTGTGGCTTTTTCAATTAGGTTGGCTGCATGCTGTAGTTTAGCTCCTGGGAAGCTGTCGACCTGTAGGTCGGGGCAATTGTAGGTCGGCAATCTGGATACGTTGGAGTCTCCGATTATGACATATTTTTTGTCCAATGTGAGACTCCAATCTGCCATTTTTTTGCCCGTGTTTATGTGTCTCGTGGGCCCGGTTATGGGACCGTCATGGTCAGGAACTATAATCTGCCCATTTGTGGTGTTCATTCTACTAATAGGTGCTAACACTGGGAGATTTTCTGTTCTCTCTTCATTATTAATATAAGGGCCCTCTGGTTGAGCTGTCCCAGAGGGATCTTCTATTCTGACTTTTCTACCCGTATCTATGCGGGGTCTAAGAGGAATTTTTGCAAGTAAGGCCTGTCTGGGCCTTGGTTGAGGAGTGTGGTGTGAGGTGCTGGCTTCACATTGTTCAGGCTCCACTATCGTTCTTTGTGGAACATCAGAGCTTTGATGAGGTTCATTGTCCTCGAGAAATCTGGATAGAGGTGAGAGGCCCTGTATAGGTTCCTCGTAAAGAGAAACACTCAGTGGGGATGAGTGATCTGAGCCTCTGAAAACTGATTGCGTTAGAGGTGCAATAAGTAGGGGTGAGCTTTTCTCATTATTGGGTTCTTGCTCAGAAGCATTTGGCTCTTCCATCTGTGCCCCCTCCTGGTGTGGTGAAGCATTTACATCCCGGCGTTGTGGTGCTTCACCAGAGATGGTGGGAGCATCGTCAGGAGGAACTATTTGGACTCTGCGGGGTCCAGCTGTTCTCTGTTTTCTTGGGGACGGAACTGGGGCCTGTATGGGCCTAAGTATCACCCTTGGGTCTAATGGATTGTGTTGCTCCTCTTCCTCATCAAAAGACCAGTCCCCACGTCGTTGTGGAGAGCTCACAGAGGTTAATAATGTGGGTGATGTTTGGACCTCTATGTGCTGTACACCCTTTTTGGGGCGGACAGAGACTTGTGGTGGTATTAGAGAAGGAGGGCCCTGGAACAGAGTGGGGGGAGAGGTGGAAGAAGTAGAAGGCCTTGAAGCTGCTACTTGTGCATATGTTCGAGGGTTCGACGATTCCATATCGACCGGATTCACTGGATGTTGAGGGTGAGTCACAGTTTCTTCCTCGAATAGTTCAGCTGTGATAAGAGCTTCAGCCTGCTCCACAGTATCAGTGCTAACTTTGCCCCTGTAATTTTTCTCTGTCCAGGTTGAAGCCACTTCAAACGCCTGAGGCCAATCTGCCTGGTCGGTTTGTTCACGGATTTTCTTCATGGTGGATTCAATCAGGTATTCGTAATGTTGTTCTAAGATTAATTGAGTTGTGTATGACCAGTTTTTTGCGTTGCCCTTCAGTAGTTGATTGACTTGTTCACATGGGAAGGCCGGTTTAATCGTATTGGCTAATAGGTTGGTCAGCCTCTGGAATGTGATGGGCTGGTTATCTTCAACTTTTGTTGTTATTTTTCCCAGGTGGTGAACAAGTCTGATCAGTTGGTACATTAATTTAATGGTGTTTTTGAGTTTGGGAGGGGCTGGGATGAAATCTGTATTCTGTTGTGTTGTTCTTTTTGTTGCGTGATTCTGTTTTCCCCGGCCTTGGGTTCTTTTCTGTGGGAATTTTTTTGTATTTTTATTTTTAAATCCTTGTGGCCCCCTGTATGTAGATACATCCACCCTGTTGAATCTACCACCATAATTGTTAAAGGAGAGGACATTTCCACCACGGTTAAGTGAAGCTCTGCAGTGTGGGACCTGTTTGGGTCTCTGCTCATAATATTCCTGTTCATTTTGGTGTTCAATTTTATCTCTGTTCTGAATGGCCCCATTCCTTTGATTGTGATGTTTTTGGATCTGTTTAATCTGAGGTCTGTATGGACCTGCGGCAGATCTATGTGATTCATCAACGTGGGAGGGAGGTCTGTATGGACCTTCTGCCTGACCTGATCGTTGAAAATTGCGCACCTCTCTATTAGGGCGATGTGAATCATTCAGAGATTTGAAGTGATTTGCATTGTATTTATTTTTGTTTGGATCACATGTGTATCTGTATGGATCACAGGATCCCTCATTCATTCTCTGCACATACCCTGTTTTTTGAGGGTGTGTGTTTTTAGGACGAGAGGAAAAATTATTATTCCTCCTCGTTCCATAGTTGGGTGTTGCATTTCTCTGCCTTGGGCGAGTATATGGTGCAGGACGCTGTCTTGCTCGTCCCCTAAGGCTTTCCATCATTTAACACACCAACAGAAAAATCAGAGAATGAGAAATAATCAGGATTTTTTTTATAAAGGAATGAGATTAAAGCAGAAATTGGAAAGATAAAAGTGAAAATAATGGATATAAAGTGAAAATAATGGATTGAAAAATAAAATTTAAAGAAAAAATAAGAGAAAATAATTTTTTAAGGATCAGTTCAAGCCAAAACGCGACGTTTCGGTACAAATAGTACCTTCTTCAGGCTGGCTTGAACAATTTTATCAAAAATACCGGTATAGTATGGAGAAATACTGAATATAATAGCAGTTTGTAGAGAGTCGACCGTCCGTGGCTATAGTGGATCAGCGAGTGAGCCGCGGAGCCGTCCCGATCCTTTAAATAGCCTGCCCGTGTGGGCGTGGCCCGGTGCGAGCTTAAAAGTGCTAAAATAAGCCTTTACAATCTCGCAAAAAATCGGGAAAGTGATCGAACTGCTGTAGTGGATGTTTTGTGAGATGATCCGATCCGAGATTAAAGTAAATTGGAGCGATTAAAGGTGTTTTAAGCTTATTTTTGCTGTTTTGTTGGAGTGGGTGACGTCACTTTCGCGGAGAACGGAGTGGCATCCTTTGAAAATGCGTCCCGGTAGAGTTGTATGAATGGGTGACGTCACTGTTTCCGAAAATGGAATAGCATCTTTTGAAAATGCATCCTGTATCTGTCCCATACATTTGAACGAAAACAATGTTGTAAAAGTTTGTATCAAACCAGAAAATATGAAATAAAGTCTCCAAAATATAAGAATATAACTGTTCATTGTCCTTTTTATGGTTTTATAAAATATAGTTTTAGATATGTGACTATATAATCCTTGTTGTATTGATTTACATGAAGTGTGTACATATATATACACACCCACATACACGCATATATTGGTGTGTGCATTTTATCCTTATAGGATAGTGTTAATTAACCATTTAAATGGTTTTACCCCAGGGAATGATTTTACTCATGAAGGGAGTTGTCTGGGTGAGTGCCCTTACTAGTGTGCTTAGGTGAAATAACCTGATTTTTCTTTTTTATTTAAAGAAAAAGTGAGTAGAGAAGTAAAAGAAGGATAGGAGGTCTGGGACGAGAATCCAGTTAGTTAGGATTATTGTAATTCCAATCAACAGGTCCCGGAGGTCCTGAAGACGGTTGTGCACTGTCCATCGTTTCTGCTGACCGCTTTGGAATAGTGTGGGATCAGGAGGAATCCCGCCATAAGCTCCCATTTGTTCTATTTTTGTTTAAAGGTGGTATTGTTTATTTATTTGTTTATCTATCTATTCTTTTATCTATGTATATATATATATATATATATATATATATATATATATATATATATATATATATATATATATATATATATATATATATATATATATATATATATATATATATATATATATATGTATATGTACATTTTTGTTTTTTTCTCCCCATCTCTGTACAATCATGTGTAAAAAATGAATGAATGAAGAGAACCCCTATTTTGGTGCACCAGTGACCTCTAGTGTTGAAAAGTGTTTATACCTCCTTTATAGATGTATAGGTAGGTTCATTTTTGTTGATTTTCTGTTGAGGTCATGAGTTGCTGGCCCCAGGTTCATATGGCCAGAGTTGATGTCCAGAGGGTTGTGAGGGGTAGGGTTAGGGTTAGAGAGGGGTCAGATGTCCAGTTGTAATGTCCAGAGGGTTGTGAGGGGTAGGGTTAGGGTTAGAGAGGGGTCAGATGTCCAGGTGTAATGTCCAGAGGGTTGTGAGGGGTAGGGTTAGGGTTAGAGAGGGGTCAGATGTCCAGGGGTAATGTCCAGAGGGTTGTGAGGGGTAGGTTTTAGGTGTGGAGAGGGGTCAGATGTCCAGGGGTAATGTCCAGAGGGTGGTGAGGGGTAGGGTAAGGGTTAGAGAGGGGTCAGATGTCCAGGGGTAATGTCCAGAGGGTTGTGAGGGGTAGGTTTTAGGTGTAGAGAGGGGTCAGATGTCCAGGGGTGATGTCCAGAGGGTTGTGATGGGTAGGGTTAGGGTTAGAGAGGGGTCAGATGTCCAGGGGTAATGTCCAGAGGGTTGTGAGGGGTAGGGTTAGGGTTAGAGAGGGGTCAGATGTCCAGGGGTAATGTCCAGAGGGTTGTGAGGGGTAGAGTTAGGGTTAGAGAGGGGTCAGATGTCCAGGGGTAATGTCCAGAGGGTTGTGAGGGGTAGGTTTTAGGTGTAGAGAGGGGTCAGATGTCCAGGGGTGATGTCCAGAGGGTTGTGAGGGGTAGGGTTAGGGTTAGAGAGGGGTCAGATGTCCAGGGGTAATGTCCAGAGGGTTGTGAGGGGTAGGGTTAGGGTTAGAGAGGGGTCA
>CM077198.1:3561961-3564461 GCA_039654625.1 Rhinogobio ventralis
TTCTGCAAGAACCAATGAGGTTCATTCTCATGTTACACATGTTAGTGTTAGGGTTAGGTTAGGTTAGGTTAGGTTAGGTTAGGTTAGGTTAGGTTAGGTTAGGTTAGGGTTAGGTTAGGGTTAGGTTAGAGTCAGTGTTAGGGTTAGGGTAGGGTAGGGTAGGGTTAGGGTTAGGTTAGGGTTAGAGTTGGTTAGGATTAGGGTTAGAGTAGGTTTAGGGTTAGGGTTAGGGTTAGGTTAGGGTTAGGGTTAGGGTTAGGGTTAGGGTTAGGTTAGCGTTAGGGTTAGGGTTAGGGTTAGGGTTAGGGTAGGGTTAGGGTTAGGGTTAGGGTTAGGTTAGGGTTAGGGTTAGGGTTAGGGTTAAATTAGGGATAGGGTTAGGGTTAGGGTTAGGGTTAGGGTTAGGTTTAGGTTTAGGTTAGGGTTAGGGTTAGGATTAGAGTTATGTTAGGGTTAGGTTAGGGTTAGGGTTCTCATGTTACACAGCACGTTTGAGCTTCTGCAAGAACCAATGAGGTTCATTCTCGTGTTACGCAGCACGTTTGAGCTTCTGCAAGAACCAATGAGGTTCATTCTCGTGTTACGCAGCACGTTTGAGCTTCTGCAAGAACCAATGAGGTTCATTCTCATGTTACACATGTTAGTGTTAGGGTTAGGTTAGGTTAGGTTAGGGTTAGGGTTAGGGTTAGGTTAGAGTCAGTGTTAGGGTTAGGGTAGGGTAGGGTAGGGTTAGGGTTAGGTTAGCGTTAGGGTTAGGGTTAGGGTTAGGGTTAGGGTAGGGTTAGGGTTAGGGTTAGGTTAGGGTTAGGTTTAGGGTTAGGGTTAGGGTTAGGGTTAGGGTTAGGGTTAGGGTTAGGTTTAGGTTTAGGTTAGGGTTAGGGTTAGGATTAGAGTTATGTTAGGGTTAGGTTAGGGTTAGGGTTCTCATGTTACACAGCACGTTTGAGCTTCTGCAAGAACCAATGAGGTTCATTCTCGTGTTACGCAGCACGTTTGAGCTTCTGCAAGAACCAATGAGGTTCATTCTCGTGTTACGCAGCACGTTTGAGCTTCTGCAAGAACCAATGAGGTTCATTCTCATGTTACACATGTTAGTGTTAGGGTTAGGTTAGGTTAGGTTAGGGTTAGGGTTAGGGTTAGGGTTAGGGTTAGGGTTAGGGTTAGGGTTAGGTTAGAGTCAGTGTTAGGGTTAGGGTAGGGTAGGGTAGGGTTAGGGTTAGGTTAGGGTTAGAGTGGGTTAGGGTTAGGGTTAGAGTAGGTTTAGGGTTAGGGTTAGGGTTAGGGTTAGGGTTAGGTTAGGTTAGGTTAGGGTTAGGGTTAGGGTTAGGTTAGGTTAGGTTAGCGTTAGGGTTAGGGTTAGGGTTAGGGTTAGGTTAGGGTTAGAGTTGGTTAGGGTTAGGGTTAGAGTAGGTTTAGGGTTAGGGTTAGGGTTAGGGTTAGGTTAGGTTAGGTTAGGGTTAGGGTTAGGGTTAGGGTTAGGGTTAGGTTAGGTTAGCGTTAGGGTTAGGGTTAGGGTTAGGGTTAGGGTAGGGTTAGGGTTAGGGTTAGGGTTAGGGTTAGGGTTAGGTTAGGTTAGGTTAGGTTAGGTTAGGGTTAGGGTTAGGGTTAGGTTAGGGTTAGGGTTAGGTTAGGTTAGGTTAGGGTTAGGGTTAGGGTTAGGGTTAAATTAGGGTTAGGGTTAGGGCTATGTTAGGGTTAGGGTTAGGATTAGGGTAGGGTTAGGGTTAGGGTTAGGTTAGGGTTAGGGTTAGGGTTAGGGTTAGGGTTAGGGTTAGGGTAGGGTTAGGGTTAGGGTTATGTTAGGGTTAGGGTTAGGATTAGGATTAGGATTAGGGTAGGGTTAAGGTTAAGGTTAGGGTTAGGGTTAGGTTAGGGTTAGTGTTAGGGTTAGGTTAGGTTAGGGTAGGGTTAGGGTTAGGGTTAGGGTTAGGGTTAGGTTAGGTTAGGGTTAGGGTTAGGTTAGGTTAGGTTAGGTTAGGTTAGGTTAGGTTAGGTTAGGTTAGGTTAGGGTTAGGGTTAGGGTTAGATTTAGGTTATGGTTAGGGTTAGGATTAGAGTTATGTTAGGGTTAGGTTAGGGTTAGGGTTCTCATGTTACACAGCACATTTGAGCTTCTGCAAGAACCAATGAGGTTCATTCTCGTGTTACGCAGCACGTTTGAGCTTCTGCAAGAACCAATGAGGTTCATTCTCGTGTTACGCAGCACGTTTGAGCTTCTGCAAGAACCAATGAGGTTCATTCTCATGTTACACATGTTAGTGTTAGGGTTAGGTTAGGTTAGGTTAGGTTAGGTTAGGTTAGGTTAGGTTAGGTTAGGGTTAGGTTAGGGTTAGGTTAGAGTCAGTGTTAGGGTTAGGGTAGGGTAGGGTAGGGTTAGGGTTAGGTTAGGGTTAGAGTTGGTTAGGATTAGGGTTAGAGTAGGTTTAGGGTTAGGGTTAGGGTTAGGTTAGGGTTAGGGTTAGGGTTAGGGTTAGGGTTAGGTTAGCGTTAGGGTTAGGGT
>CM077198.1:3691961-3694461 GCA_039654625.1 Rhinogobio ventralis
TTAGGGTTAGGGTAGGGTTATGGTTAGGGTTAGGGTTAGGGTTAGGGTTAGGGTTATGTTAGGGTTATGTTAGGGTTAGGGTTAGGGTAGGGTTAGGGTTAGGGTTAGGGTTAGGGTAAGGGTAAGGGTTAGGTTAGGGTTAGGGTTAGGGTTAGGGTTAGGGTTAGATTAGGTTAGGTTAGGGTAGGGTTAGGGTTAGGGTTAGGGTTAGGCTTAGGGTTAGGTTAGGGTTAGGGTTAGGGTTAGGGTTAGGGTTAGGTTAGGTTAGGTTAGGTTAGTGTTAGGGTTAGGGTTAGGGTTAGGTTAGGTTAGGGTTAGGGTTAGGATTAGAGTTATGTTAGGGTTAGTGTTAGGTTAGGGTTAGGGTTCTCATGTTACACAGCACGTTTGAGCTTCTGCAAGAACCAATGAGGTTCATTCTCGTGTTACGCAGCACGTTTGAGCTTCTGCAAGAACCAATGAGGTTCATTCTCGTGTTACGCAGCACGTTTGAGCTTCTGCAAGAACCAATGAGGTTCATTCTCGTGTTACGCAGCACGTTTGAGCTTCTGCAAGAACCAATGAGGTTCATTCTCATGTTACACATGTTAGTGTTAGGGTTAGGTTAGGTTAGGTTAGGTTAGGGTTAGGGTTAGGGTTAGGGTTAGGTTAGGGTTAGAGTGGGTTAGGGTTAGGGTTAGGGTTAGGGTAGGTTTAGGTTTAGGTTTAGGGTTAGGGTTAGGGTTAGGGTTAGGGTTAGGGTTAGGGTTAGGGTTAGGGTTATGTTAGGGTTAGGGTTAGGGTTAGGATTAGATTAAGGTTAGGGTTAGGGTTAGGGTTAGGGTTAGGGTTAGGTTAGGGTTAGGGTTAGGGTTATGTTAGGGTTAGGGTTAGGGTAGGGTTAGGGTTAGGGTTAGGGTTAGGGTTAGGGTTAGGGTTAGGGTTAGGTTAGGGTTAGGGTTAGGGTTAGGGTTAGGGTTAGGTTAGGTTAGGTTAGGGTTAGGGTTAGGGTTAGGGTTAGGGTTAGGGTTAGGGTTAGGGTTAGGTTAGGTTAGCGTTAGGGTTGGGTTAGGTTAGGGTAGGGTTAGGGTTAGGGTTAGGGTTAGGGTAGGGTAAGGTAAGGTTAGGTTAGGTTAGGGTTAGGGTTAGGGTTAGGGTTAGGGTTATGTTAGGGTTAGGGTTAGGGTTAGGGTTAGGGTTAGGGTTAGGGTTAGAGTGGGTTAGGGTTAGGGTTAGGGTTAGGGTTAGGTTAGGTTAGGGTTAAATCAGGGTTAGGGTTAGGGTTAGGGTTAGGGTTAGGGTTAGGGTTATGTTAGGGTTAGGGTTAGGGTTAGGGTTAGGGTTAGGGTTAGGTTAGGGTTAGAGTGGGTTAGGGTTAGGGTTAGGGCTAGGGTTTGGGTAGGTTTAGGGTTAGTGTTAGGGTTAGGGTTAGGATTAGGGTTAGGGTTAGGTTAGGGTTAGGGTTAGAGTGGGTTAGGGTTAGGGTTAGGGTTAGGGTAGGTTTAGGGTTAGGGTTAGGGTTAGGTTAGGTTAGGTTAGGGTTAGGGTTAGGGTTAGGTTAGGTTAGCGTTAGGGTTGGGTTAGGTTAGGTTAGGGTAGGGTTAGGGTTAGGGTAAGGTAAGGTAAGGTTAGGTTAGGGTTAGGGTTAGGGTTAGGGTTAGGGTTAGGGTTAGGGTTAAATTAGGGTTAGGGTTAGGGTTATGTTAGGGTTAGGGTTAGGGTTAAATTAGGGTTAGGGTTAGGGTTAGGGTTAGGGTTAGGGTTATGTTAGGGTTAGGGTTAGGGTTAGGGTTAGGGTTAGGGTTAGGATTAGATTAAGGTTAGGGTTAGGGTTAGGTTAGGGTTAGGGTTAGGGTTAGGGTTAGGGTTAGGGTAGGGTTATGGTTAGGGTTAGGGTTAGGGTTAGGGTTAGGGTTATGTTAGGGTTATGTTAGGGTTAGGGTTAGGGTAGGGTTAGGGTTAGGGTTAGGGTTAGGGTAAGGGTAAGGGTTAGGTTAGGGTTAGGGTTAGGGTTAGGGTTAGGGTTAGATTAGGTTAGGTTAGGGTAGGGTTAGGGTTAGGGTTAGGGTTAGGCTTAGGGTTAGGTTAGGGTTAGGGTTAGGGTTAGGGTTAGGGTTAGGTTAGGTTAGGTTAGTGTTAGGGTTAGGGTTAGGGTTAGGTTAGGTTAGGGTTAGGGTTAGGATTAGAGTTATGTTAGGGTTAGTGTTAGGTTAGGGTTAGGGTTCTCATGTTACACAGCACGTTTGAGCTTCTGCAAGAACCAATGAGGTTCATTCTCGTGTTACGCAGCACGTTTGAGCTTCTGCAAGAACCAATGAGGTTCATTCTCGTGTTACGCAGCACGTTTGAGCTTCTGCAAGAACCAATGAGGTTCATTCTCGTGTTACGCAGCACGTTTGAGCTTCTGCAAGAACCAATGAGGTTCATTCTCATGTTACACATGTTAGTGTTAGGGTTAGGTTAGGTTAGGTTAGGTTAGGGTTAGGGTTAGGGTTAGGGTTAGGGTTAGGTTAGGGTTAGA
>CM077198.1:3731961-3739461 GCA_039654625.1 Rhinogobio ventralis
TAGTGTTAGGGTTAGGTTAGGTTAGGGTAGGGTTAGGGTTAGGCTTAGGGTTAGGTTAGGGTTAGGGTTAGGGTTAGGGTTAGGTTAGGGTTAGGTTAGGTTAGGTTAGGTTAGGTTAGGTTAGGGTTAGGGTTAGGGTTAGGGTTAGGTTTAGGGTTAGGTTAGGATTAGGGTTAGGTTAGGATTAGGGTTAGGGTTAGGTTAGCGTTAGGGTTAGGGTAAGGGTTAGGGTTAGGTTAGGGTAGGGTAGGTTAGGTTAGGGTTAGGGTTAGGGTTAGGGTTAGTGTTAGGGTTAGGGTTAGGTTTGGGTTAGGTTAGGTTAGGGTTAGGGTTAGGTTAGGGTCAGGTTAGTGTTAGGTTAGGGTTAGGGTTAGGGTTAGGGTTAGGGTTATGTTAGGGTTAGGGTTAGGGTTAGGGTTAGGGTTAGGTTAGGGTTAGAGTGGGTTAGGGTTAGGGTTAGGGCTAGGGTTAGGGTAGGTTTAGGGTTAGTGTTAGGGTTAGGGTTAGGATTAGGGTTAGGGTTAGGTTAGGTTAGGGTTAGGGTTAGAGTGGGTTAGGGTTAGGGTTAGGGTTAGGGTAGGTTTAGGTTTAGGGTTAGGGTTAGGGTTAGGTTAGGTTAGGTTAGGGTTAGGGTTAGGGTTAGGGTTACGTTAGGTTAGCGTTAGGGTTGGGTTAGGTTAGGTTAGGGTAGGGTTAGGGTTAGGGTTAGGGTTAGGGTAGGGTAAGGTAAGGTAAGGTTAGGTTAGGGTTAGGGTTAGGGTTAGGGTTAGGGTTAAATTAGGGTTAGGGTTAGGGTTATGTTAGGGTTAGGGTTAGGGTTAAATTAGGGTTAGGGTTAGGGTTAGGGTTAGGGTTATGTTAGGGTTAGGGTTAGGGTTAGGGTTAGGGTTAGGGTTAGGATTAGATTAAGGTTAGGGTTAGGGTTAGGGTTAGGGTTAGGTTAGGTTAGGTTAGGGTTAGGGTTAGGGTAGGGTTATGGTTAGGGTTAGGGTTAGGGTTAGGGTTAGGGTTAGGGTTATGTTAGGGTTATGTTAGGGTTAGGGTTAGGGTTAGGGTAGGGTTAGGGTTAGGGTTAGGGTAAGGGTTAGGTTAGGGTTAGGGTTAGGGTTAGGGTTAGGGTTAGGGTTAGATTAGGTTAGGTTAGGTTAGGGTAGGGTTAGGGTTAGGGTTAGGCTTAGGGTTAGGTTAGGGTTAGGGTTAGGGTTAGGGTTAGGGTTAGGTTAGGTTAGTGTTAGGGTTAGGGTTAGGGTTAGGTTAGGGTTAGGGTTAGGGTTAGGATTAGAGTTATGTTAGGGTTAGGGTTAGGTTAGGGTTAGGGTTCTCATGTTACACAGCACGTTTGAGCTTCTGCAAGAACCAATGAGGTTCATTCTCGTGTCACGCAGCACGTTTGAGCTTCTGCAAGAACCAATGAGGTTCATTCTCATGTTACACATGTTAGTGTTAGGGTTAGGTTAGGTTAGGGTAGGGTTAGGGTTAGGCTTAGGGTTAGGTTAGGGTTAGGGTTAGGGTTAGGGTTAGGGTTAGGGTTAGGTTAGGTTAGTGTTAGGGTTAGGGTTAGGGTTAGGTTAGGGTTAGGGTTAGGGTTAGGATTAGAGTTATGTTAGGGTTAGGGTTAGGTTAGGGTTAGGGTTCTCATGTTACACAGCACGTTTGAGCTTCTGCAAGAACCAATGAGGTTCATTCTCGTGTTACGCAGCACGTTTGAGCTTCTGCAAGAACCAATGAGGTTCATTCTCATGTTTAACATGTTAGTGTTAGGGTTAGGTTAGGTTAGGGTTAGGGTTAGGGTTAGGATTAGAGTTATGTTAGGGTTAGGGTTAGGTTAGGGTTAGGGTTCTCATGTTACACAGCACGTTTGAGCTTCTGCAAGAACCAATGAGGTTCATTCTCGTGTTACGCAGCACGTTTGAGCTTCTGCAAGAACCAATGAGGTTCATTTTCGTGTTACGCAGCACGTTTGAGCTTCTGCAAGAACCAATGAGGTTCATTCTCATGTTACACATGTTAGTGTTAGGGTTAGGTTAGGTTAGGGTTAGGGTTAGGGTTAGGGTTAGGTTAGGGTTAGGGTTAGGGTTAGGTTAGGGTTAGGTTAGGTTAGGTTAGGGTTAGGGTTAGGGTTAGGGTTAGGGTTAGGTTTAGGTTTAGGGTAGGGTTAGAGTTAGGGTTAGGTTTAGGGTTAGGGTTAGAGTGGGTTAGGGTTAGGGTTAGGGTTAGGGTAGGTTAGGGTTAAATCAGGGTTAGGGTTAGGGTTAGGGTTAGGGTTATGTTAGGGTTAGGGTTAGGGTTAGGGTTAGGTTAGGGTTAGAGTGGGTTAGGGTTAGGGTTAGGGTAGGTTTAGGTTTAGTTTTAGGTTTAGGGTTAGGGTTAGGGTTAGTGTTAGGGTTAGGGTTAGGGTTAGGTTAGGGTTAGGGTTAGGGTTAGGTTAGGGTTAGGGTTAGGGTTAGGGTTAGGTTAGGTTAGGTTAGGTTAGGGTTAGGGTTAGGGTTAAATTAGGGTTAGGGTTAGGGTTATGTTAGGGTTAGGGTTAGGATTAGGGTAGGGTTAGGGTTAGGGTTAGGTTAGGGTTAGGGTTAGGGTTAGGGTTAGGGTTAGGGTTAGGGTAGGGTTAGGGTTAGGGTTAGGGTTAGGGTTAGGGTTAGGGTTATGTTAGGGTTAGGATTAGGATTAGGGTAGGGTTAAGGTTAGGGTTAGGGTTAGGTTAGGGTTAGTGTTAGGGTTAGGTTAGGTTAGGTTAGGTTAGGGTAGGGTTAGGGTTAGGGTTAGGTTAGGGTTAGGGTTAGGGTTAGGGTTAGGTTAGGGTTAGGGTTAGGTTAGGTTAGGTTAGGTTAGGTTAGGTTAGGTTAGGGTTAGGGTTAGGTTTAGGTTAGGGTTAGGGTTAGGATTAGAGTTATGTTAGGGTTAGGTTAGGGTTAGGGTTCTCATGTTACACAGCACGTTTGAGCTTCTGCAAGAACCAATGAGGTTCATTCTCGTGTTACGCAGCACGTTTGAGCTTCTGCAAGAACCAATGAGGTTCATTCTCATGTTACACATGTTAGTGTTAGGGTTAGGTTAGGTTAGGTTAGGGTTAGGGTTAGGGTTAGGTTAGAGTCAGTGTTAGGGTTAGGGTAGGGTAGGGTAGGGTAGGGTTAGGGTTAGGTTAGGGTTAGAGTTGGTTAGGGTTAGGGTTAGAGTAGGTTTAGGGTTAGGGTTAGGGTTAGGTTAGGTTAGGGTTAGGGTTAGGGTTAGGGTTAGGTTAGCGTTAGGGTTAGGGTTAGGGTTAGGGTTAGGGTAGGGTTAGGGTTAGGGTTAGGGTTAGGGTTAGGTTAGGTTAGGTTAGGTTAGGGTTAGGTTAGTGTTAGGTTAGGGTTAGGGTTAGGGTTAGGGTTAGGGTTATGTTAGGGTTAGGGTTAGGGTTAGGGTTAGGGTTAGGATTAGGGTTAGGGTTAGGTTAGGTTAGGGTTAGGGTTAGAGTGGGTTAGGGTTAGGGTTAGGGTTAGGGTAGGTTTAGGTTTAGGGTTAGGGTTAGGGTTAGGTTAGGTTAGGTTAGGGTTAGGGTTAAGGTTAGGGTTAGGTTAGGTTAGCGTTAGGGTTGGGTTAGGTTAGGTTAGGGTAGGGTTAGGGTTAGGGTTAGGGTTAGGTTAGCGTTAGGGTTAGGGTTAGGGTTAGGGTTAGGGTAGGGTTAGGGTTAGGGTTAGGGTTAGGGTTAGGTTAGGTTAGGTTAGGTTAGGGTTAGGTTAGTGTTAGGTTAGGGTTAGGGTTAGGGTTAGGGTTAGGGTTATGTTAGGGTTAGGGTTAGGGTTAGGGTTAGGGTTAGGATTAGGGTTAGGGTTAGGTTAGGTTAGGGTTAGGGTTAGAGTGGGTTAGGGTTAGGGTTAGGGTTAGGGTAGGTTTAGGTTTAGGGTTAGGGTTAGGGTTAGGTTAGGTTAGGTTAGGGTTAGGGTTAAGGTTAGGGTTAGGTTAGGTTAGCGTTAGGGTTGGGTTAGGTTAGGTTAGGGTAGGGTTAGGGTTAGGGTTAGGGTTAGGGTAGGGTAAGGTAAGGTAAGGTTAGGTTAGGTTAGGGTTAGGGTTAGGGTTATGTTAGGGTTAGGGTTAGGGTTAGGGTTATGTTAGGGTTAGAGTTAGGGTTAAATTAGGGTTAGGGTTAGGGTTAGGGTTAGGGTTATGTTAGGGTTAGGGTTAGGGTTAGGGTTAGGGTTAGGGTTAGGATTAGATTAAGGTTAGGGTTAGGGTTAGGGTTAGGGTTAGGTTAGGGTTAGGGTTAGGGTAGGGTTATGGTTAGGGTTAGGGTTAGGGTTAGGGTTAGGGTTAGGGTTAGGGTTAGGGTTATGTTAGGGTTATGTTAGGGTTAGGGTTAGGGTTAGGGTAGGGTTAGGGTTAGGGTTAGGGTAAGGGTTAGGTTAGGGTTAGGGTTAGGGTTAGGGTTAGATTAGGTTAGGTTAGGTTAGGGTAGGGTTAGGGTTAGGGTTAGGCTTAGGGTTAGGTTAGGGTTAGGGTTAGGGTTAGGGTTAGGGTTAGGGTTAGGGTTAGGTTAGGTTAGGTTAGTGTTAGGGTTAGGGTTAGGGTTAGGTTAGGGTTAGGGTTAGGGTTAGGATTAGAGGTATGTTAGGGTTAGGGTTAGGTTAGGGTTAGGATTCTCATGTTACACAGCACGTTTGAGCTTCTGCAAGAACCAATGAGGTTCATTCTCGTGTCACGCAGCACGTTTGAGCTTCTGCAAGAACCAATGAGGTTCATTCTCATGTTACACATGTTAGTGTTAGGGTTAGGTTAGGTTAGGGTAGGGTTAGGGTTAGGCTTAGGGTTAGGTTAGGGTTAGGGTTAGGGTTAGGGTTAGGGTTAGGTTAGGTTAGTGTTAGGGTTAGGGTTAGGGTTAGGTTAGGGTTAGGGTTAGGGTTAGGATTAGAGTTATGTTAGGGTTAGGGTTAGGTTAGGGTTAGGGTTCTCATGTTACACAGCACGTTTGAGCTTCTGCAAGAACCAATGAGGTTCATTCTCGTGTTACGCAGCACGTTTGAGCTTCTGCAAGAACCAATGAGGTTCATTCTCATGTTTAACATGTTAGTGTTAGGGTTAGGTTAGGTTAGGGTTAGGGTTAGGGTTAGGATTAGAGTTATGTTAGGGTTAGGGTTAGGTTAGGGTTAGGGTTCTCATGTTACACAGCACGTTTGAGCTTCTGCAAGAACCAATGAGGTTCATTCTCGTGTTACGCAGCACGTTTGAGCTTCTGCAAGAACCAATGAGGTTCATTTTCGTGTTACGCAGCACGTTTGAGCTTCTGCAAGAACCAATGAGGTTCATTCTCATGTTACACATGTTAGTGTTAGGGTTAGGTTAGGTTAGGGTTAGGGTTAGGGTTAGGGTTAGGTTAGGGTTAGGGTTAGGGTTAGGTTAGGGTTAGGTTAGGTTAGGGTTAGGGTTAGGGTTAGGGTTAGGGTTAGGGTTAGGTTTAGGTTTAGGGTAGGGTTAGAGTTAGGGTTAGGTTTAGGGTTAGGGTTAGAGTGGGTTAGGGTTAGGGTTAGGGTTAGGGTAGGTTAGGGTTAAATCAGGGTTAGGGTTAGGGTTAGGGTTAGGGTTATGTTAGGGTTAGGGTTAGGGTTAGGGTTAGGTTAGGGTTAGAGTGGGTTAGGGTTAGGGTTAGGGTAGGTTTAGGTTTAGGTTTAGGTTTAGGTTTAGGGTTAGGGTTAGGGTTAGTGTTAGGGTTAGGGTTAGGGTTAGGTTAGGGTTAGGGTTAGGGTTAGGGTTAGGTTAGGGTTAGGGTTAGGGTTAGGGTTAGGTTAGGTTAGGTTAGGTTAGGTTAGGGTTAGGGTTAGGGTTAAATTAGGGTTAGGGTTAGGGTTATGTTAGGGTTAGGGTTAGGATTAGGGTAGGGTTAGGGTTAGGGTTAGGTTAGGGTTAGGGTTAGGGTTAGGGTTAGGGTTAGGGTAGGGTTAGGGTTAGGGTTAGGGTTAGGGTTAGGGTTATGTTAGGGTTAGGATTAGGATTAGGGTAGGGTTAAGGTTAGGGTTAGGGTTAGGTTAGGGTTAGTGTTAGGGTTAGGTTAGGTTAGGTTAGGGTAGGGTTAGGGTTAGGGTTAGGTTAGGGTTAGGGTTAGGGTTAGGGTTAGGGTTAGGTTAGGGTTAGGGTTAGGTTAGGTTAGGTTAGGTTAGGTTAGGTTAGGTTAGGTTAGGTTAGGTTAGGTTAGGGTTAGGGTTAGGTTAGGGTTAGGGTTAGGGTTAGGATTAGAGTTATGTTAGGGTTAGGGTTAGGTTAGGGTTAGGGTTCTCATGTTACACAGCACGTTTGAGCTTCTGCAAGAACCAATGAGGTTCATTCTCGTGTTACGCAGCACGTTTGAGCTTCTGCAAGAACCAATGAGGTTCATTTTCGTGTTACGCAGCACGTTTGAGCTTCTGCAAGAACCAATGAGGTTCATTCTCATGTTACACATGTTAGTGTTAGGGTTAGGTTAGGTTAGGGTTAGGGTTAGGGTTAGGTTAGGGTTAGGGTTAGGGTTAGGTTAGGGTTAGGTTAGGTTAGGTTAGGTTAGGGTTAGGGTTAGGGTTAGGGTTAGGTTTAGGTTTAGGGTAGGGTTAGAGTTAGGGTTAGGTTTAGGGTTAGGGTTAGAGTGGGTTAGGGTTAGGGTTAGGGTTAGGGTAGGTTAGGGTTAAATCAGGGTTAGGGTTAGGGTTAGGGTTAGGGTTATGTTAGGGTTAGGGTTAGGTTAGGGTTAGAGTGGGTTAGGGTTAGGGTTAGGGTTAGGGTAGGTTTAGGTTTAGGTTTAGGTTTAGGGTTAGGGTTAGGGTTAGTGTTAGGGTTAGGGTTAGGGTTAGGGTAAGGTTAGGGTTAGAGTGGGTTAGGGTTAGGGTAGGTTTAGGTTTAGGGTTAGGGTTAGGGTTAGGGTTAGGTTAGGTTAGGTTAGGGTTAGGGTTAGGGTTAGGGTTAGGTTAGGTTAGCGTTAGGGTTGGGTTAGGTTAGGGTAGGGTTAGGGTTAGGGTTAGGGTAGGGTAAGGTAAGGTTAGGTTAGGGTTAGGGTTAGGGTTATGTTAGGGTTAGGGTTAGGGTTAAATTAGGGTTAGGGTTAGGGTTAGGGTTAGGGTTATGTTAGGGTTAGGGTTAGGGTTAGGATTAGATTAAGGTTAGGGTTAGGGTTAGGGTTAGGGTTAGGGTTAGGTTAGGGTTAGGGTTAGGGTTAGGGTTAGGGTTAGGGTAGGGTTAGGGTTAGGGTTAGGGTTATGTTAGGGTTATGTTAGGGTTAGGGTTAGGGTAGGGTTAGGGTTAGGGTTAGGGTTAGGGTTAGGGTTAGGTTAGGGTTAGGGTTAGGGTTAGGGTTAGGTTAGGTTAGGTTAGGGTAGGGTTTGGCTTAGGGTTAGGTTAGGGTTAGGGTTAGGGTTAGGGTTAGGTTAGGTTAGGTTAGGGTTAGGGTTAGGGTTAGGATTAGAGTTATGTTAGGGTTAGGGTTAGGTTAGGGTTAGGGTTCTCATGTTACACAGCATGTTTGAGCTTCTGCAAGAGCCAATGAGGTTCATTCTCGTGTTA
>CM077198.1:3741961-3744461 GCA_039654625.1 Rhinogobio ventralis
GCAGCACGTTTGAGCTTCTGCAAGAACCAATGAGGTTCATTCTCATGTTACACATGTTAGTGTTAGGGTTAGGTTAGGTTAGGGTTAGGGTTAGGGTTAGGGTTAGGTTAGGGTTAGGGTTAGGGTTAGGTTAGGGTTAGGTTAGGTTAGGGTTAGGGTTAGGGTTAGGGTTAGGGTTAGGGTTAGGGTTAGGGTTAGGTTTAGGTTTAGGGTAGGGTTAGAGTTAGGGTTAGGTTTAGGGTTAGGGTTAGAGTGGGTTAGGGTTAGGGTTAGGGTTAGGGTAGGTTAGGGTTAAATCAGGGTTAGGGTTAGGGTTAGGGTTAGGGTTATGTTAGGGTTAGGGTTAGGGTTAGGGTTAGGTTAGGGTTAGAGTGGGTTAGGGTTAGGGTTAGGGTAGGTTTAGGTTTAGGTTTAGGTTTAGGTTTAGGGTTAGGGTTAGGGTTAGTGTTAGGGTTAGGGTTAGGGTTAGGGTTAGGTTAGGGTTAGGGTTAGGGTTAGGGTTAGGTTAGGGTTAGGGTTAGGGTTAGGGTTAGGTTAGGTTAGGTTAGGTTAGGTTAGGGTTAGGGTTAGGGTTAAATTAGGGTTAGGGTTAGGGTTATGTTAGGGTTAGGGTTAGGATTAGGGTAGGGTTAGGGTTAGGGTTAGGTTAGGGTTAGGGTTAGGGTTAGGGTTAGGGTTAGGGTAGGGTTAGGGTTAGGGTTAGGGTTAGGGTTATGTTAGGGTTAGGATTAGGATTAGGGTAGGGTTAAGGTTAGGGTTAGGGTTAGGTTAGGGTTAGTGTTAGGGTTAGGTTAGGTTAGGTTAGGTTAGGGTAGGGTTAGGGTTAGGGTTAGGTTAGGGTTAGGGTTAGGGTTAGGGTTAGGGTTAGGTTAGGGTTAGGGTTAGGTTAGGTTAGGTTAGGTTAGGTTAGGTTAGGTTAGGTTAGGTTAGGTTAGGTTAGGGTTAGGGTTAGGTTAGGGTTAGGGTTAGGGTTAGGATTAGAGTTATGTTAGGGTTAGGGTTAGGTTAGGGTTAGGGTTCTCATGTTACACAGCACGTTTGAGCTTCTGCAAGAACCAATGAGGTTCATTCTCGTGTTACGCAGCACGTTTGAGCTTCTGCAAGAACCAATGAGGTTCATTTTCGTGTTACGCAGCACGTTTGAGCTTCTGCAAGAACCAATGAGGTTCATTCTCATGTTACACATGTTAGTGTTAGGGTTAGGTTAGGTTAGGGTTAGGGTTAGGGTTAGGTTAGGGTTAGGGTTAGGGTTAGGTTAGGGTTAGGTTAGGTTAGGTTAGGTTAGGGTTAGGGTTAGGGTTAGGGTTAGGTTTAGGTTTAGGGTAGGGTTAGAGTTAGGGTTAGGTTTAGGGTTAGGGTTAGAGTGGGTTAGGGTTAGGGTTAGGGTTAGGGTAGGTTAGGGTTAAATCAGGGTTAGGGTTAGGGTTAGGGTTAGGGTTATGTTAGGGTTAGGGTTAGGTTAGGGTTAGAGTGGGTTAGGGTTAGGGTTAGGGTTAGGGTAGGTTTAGGTTTAGGTTTAGGTTTAGGGTTAGGGTTAGGGTTAGTGTTAGGGTTAGGGTTAGGGTTAGGGTAAGGTTAGGGTTAGAGTGGGTTAGGGTTAGGGTAGGTTTAGGTTTAGGGTTAGGGTTAGGGTTAGGGTTAGGTTAGGTTAGGTTAGGGTTAGGGTTAGGGTTAGGGTTAGGTTAGGTTAGCGTTAGGGTTGGGTTAGGTTAGGGTAGGGTTAGGGTTAGGGTTAGGGTAGGGTAAGGTAAGGTTAGGTTAGGGTTAGGGTTAGGGTTATGTTAGGGTTAGGGTTAGGGTTAAATTAGGGTTAGGGTTAGGGTTAGGGTTAGGGTTATGTTAGGGTTAGGGTTAGGGTTAGGATTAGATTAAGGTTAGGGTTAGGGTTAGGGTTAGGGTTAGGGTTAGGTTAGGGTTAGGGTTAGGGTTAGGGTTAGGGTTAGGGTAGGGTTAGGGTTAGGGTTAGGGTTATGTTAGGGTTATGTTAGGGTTAGGGTTAGGGTAGGGTTAGGGTTAGGGTTAGGGTTAGGGTTAGGGTTAGGTTAGGGTTAGGGTTAGGGTTAGGGTTAGGTTAGGTTAGGGTAGGGTTTGGCTTAGGGTTAGGTTAGGGTTAGGGTTAGGGTTAGGGTTAGGGTTAGGTTAGGTTAGGTTAGGGTTAGGGTTAGGGTTAGGATTAGAGTTATGTTAGGGTTAGGGTTAGGTTAGGGTTAGGGTTCTCATGTTACACAGCATGTTTGAGCTTCTGCAAGAGCCAATGAGGTTCATTCTCGTGTTACGCAGCACGTTTGAGCTTCTGCAAGAACCAATGAGGTTCATTTTCGTGTTACGCAGCACGTTTGAGCTTCTGCAAGAACCAATGAGGTTCATTCTCATGTTACACATGTTAGTGTTAGGGTTAGGTTAGGTTAGGGTTAGGGTTAGGTTAGGGTTAGGGTTCTCATGTTACACAGCACGTTTGAGCTTCTGCAAGAACCAATGAGGTTCATTCTCGTGTTACGCA
>CM077198.1:3749461-3751961 GCA_039654625.1 Rhinogobio ventralis
AGGGTTCTCATGTTACACAGCACGTTTGAGCTTCTGCAAGAACCAATGAGGTTCATTCTCGTGTTACGCAGCACGTTTGAGCTTCTGCAAGAACCAATGAGGTTCATTTTCGTGTTACGCAGCACGTTTGAGCTTCTGCAAGAACCAATGAGGTTCATTCTCATGTTACACATGTTAGTGTTAGGGTTAGGTTAGGTTAGGGTTAGGGTTAGGGTTAGGGTTAGGGTTAGGTTAGGGTTAGGGTTAGGTTAGGGTTAGGTTAGGTTAGGTTAGGGTTAGGGTTAGGGTTAGGGTTAGGGTTAGGTTTAGGTTTAGGGTAGGGTTAGAGTTAGGGTTAGGTTTAGGGTTAGGGTTAGAGTGGGTTAGGGTTAGGGTTAGGGTAGGTTAGGGTTAAATCAGGGTTAGGGTTAGGGTTAGGGTTAGGGTTATGTTAGGGTTAGGGTTAGGGTTAGGGTTAGGTTAGGGTTAGAGTGGGTTAGGGTTAGGGTTAGGGTTAGGGTTAGGGTAGGTTTAGGTTTAGGTTTAGGTTTAGGGTTAGGGTTAGGGTTAGTGTTAGGGTTAGGGTTAGGGTTAGGGTTAGGGTTAGGTTAGGGTTAGAGTGGGTTAGGGTTAGGGTAGGTTTAGGTTTAGGTTTAGGGTTAGGGTAGGTTTAGGTTTAGGATTAGGGTTAGGGTTAGTGTTAGGTTAGGTTAGGGTTAGGGTTAGGGTTAGGTTAGCGTTAGGGTTGGGTTAGGTTAGGGTAGGGTTAGGGTTAGGGTTAGGGTAGGGTAAGGTAAGGTTAGGTTAGGGTTAGGGTTAGGGTTAGGGTTAGGGTTATGTTAGGGTTAGGGTTAGGGTTAAATTAGGGTTAGGGTTAGGGTTAGGGTTAGGGTTAGGGTTAGGGTTAGGGTTAGGGTTATGTTAGGGTTAGGGTTAGGGTTAGGATTAGATTAAGGTTAGGGTTAGGGTTAGGGTTAGGGTTAGGGTTAGGTTAGGGTTAGGGTTAGGGTTAGGGTTAGGGTAGGGTTAGGGTTAGGGTTAGGGTTATGTTAGGGTTATGTTAGGGTTAGGGTTAGGGTAGGGTTAGGGTTAGGGTTAGGGTTAGGTTAGGGTTAGGGTTAGGGTTAGGGTTAGGGTTAGGGTTAGGTTAGGTTAGGGTAGGGTTTGGCTTAGGGTTAGGTTAGGGTTAGGGTTAGGGTTAGGGTTAGGTTAGGTTAGGGTTAGGGTTAGGGTTAGGATTAGAGTTATGTTAGGGTTAGGGTTAGGTTAGGGTTAGGGTTCTCATGTTACACAGCACGTTTGAGCTTCTGCAAGAACCAATGAGGTTCATTCTCATGTTACACATGTTAGTGTTAGGGTTAGGTTAGGTTAGGGTTAGGGTTAGGGTTAGGTTAGGGTTAGGGTTAGGGTTAGGTTAGGGTTAGGTTAGGTTAGGTTAGGGTTAGGGTTAGGGTTAGGGTTAGGTTTAGGTTTAGGGTAGGGTTAGAGTTAGGGTTAGGTTTAGGGTTAGGGTTAGAGTGGGTTAGGGTTAGGGTTAGGGTTAGGGTAGGTTAGGGTTAAATCAGGGTTAGGGTTAGGGTTAGGGTTAGGGTTATGTTAGGGTTAGGGTTAGGGTTAGGGTTAGGTTAGGGTTAGAGTGGGTTAGGGTTAGGGTTAGGGTTAGGGTTAGGGTTAGGGTTAGGGTAGGTTTAGGTTTAGGTTTAGGTTTAGGGTTAGGGTTAGGGTTAGTGTTAGGGTTAGGGTTAGGGTTAGGGTTAGGTTAGGGTTAGAGTGGGTTAGGGTTAGGGTAGGTTTAGGTTTAGGGTTAGGGTTAGGGTTAGGGTTAGGTTAGGTTAGGTAAGGGTTAGGGTGAGGGTTAGGGTTAGGTTAGGTTAGCGTTAGGGTTGGGTTAGGTTAGGGTAGGGTTAGGGTTAGGGTTAGGGTAGGGTAAGGTAAGGTTAGGTTAGGGTTAGGGTTAGGGTTATGTTAGGGTTAGGGTTAGGGTTAAATTAGGGTTAGGGTTAGGGTTAGGGTTAGGGTTAGGGTTATGTTAGGGTTAGGGTTAGGGTTAGGATTAGATTAAGGTTAGGGTTAGGGTTAGGGTTAGGGTTAGGGTTAGGGTTAGGGTTAGGGTTAGGTTAGGGTTAGGGTTAGGGTTAGGGTTAGGGTAGGGTTAGGGTTAGGGTTAGGGTTATGTTAGGGTTATGTTAGGGTTAGGGTTAGGGTAGGGTTAGGGTTAGGGTTAGGGTTAGGGTTAGGGTTAGGTTAGGGTTAGGGTTAGGGTTAGGTTAGGTTAGGTTAGGGTAGGGTTTGGCTTAGGGTTAGGTTAGGGTTAGGGTTAGGGTTAGGGTTAGGTTAGGTTAGGTTAGGTTAGGGTTAGGGTTAGGGTTAGGATTAGAGTTATGTTAGGGTTAGGGTTAGGTTAGGGTTAGGGTTCTCATGTTACACAGCACGTTTGAGCTTCTGCAAGAACCAATGAGGTTCATTCTCGTGTTACGCAGCACGTTTGAGCTTCTGCAAGAACCAATGAGGTTCATTTTCG